>JAHDVE020006625.1:0-98213 GCA_022606495.2 Halesus radiatus
ACATCTCAAAGTTTTACAATTTATTTATTTACTATTTTATACGCCCATAGGGCTTTTGCATTATATTTTCAATTCCCTACCTGTTCCTAGTGACATCAGCAATACGCAAAACAAAATTTCATTTAAAAGTGAGGTCATTGATCACCTCCAATAAACCTGTCAGTTTTTAAATTCTCGTATGCCTTTAAATTAGCATGATTTTGAAAAAATTAAATAAATGTAATCTATTAATCTATTCGTTAACTAAAAATCCTAGCTCAACAACCACACCTGTAAATTGCCATCTCAACACAGGCGTTTCATAACTAGTGAGATGGGCAATACGTCAGCCGAAAACAAATGTTTGTATATATATGTAATAAATTAATACAATAATAATTTTAAAAAAATAATAAAAATTTCTTTGTAATCACCACTTTATTAATAAATACATATCAACATGTTTCGAAAGCGATGCTTTCCTCATCAGGAATATACAGAATACATAAGTATTCTGTAAATACGTCGATAAGTGTGTATTAATAAAGTTGTGATTACAAAGTAAATTTTAATTAATTTATTAATAATGACGCCACAAAGTGAGTACCAATATTTTGAAGAAATTACAATAATAATACATTACAATGGTTATTATTACGATTGTTTACATATTAGAATTATTAAATAAAATTGTTTAAAGTTATCAGAAACAATATTTTTCCATGACAAATTGATAATTTGAGTTTTAAACGATGAATTTGTCACGTTAAAAATGTATTTTTTTAATGATTAAATCAAAAAACCGAAAAAATAGCGTAATTTTGTGGAGAATCAACTCAAAGACGATTTAGAAAGCAAAAATAATAAAATTAAATATCGCTGTAATAAAGGTTTAGGATTTAAAAATAAATTTAGGAAATATTCATTAATTAATACTGGAATTTTAAGCGCGCTCCGCGTAGATGTCTTAGCAAGTTTTCTCATGATGTTAAAATCGTTTCTTATTAATTTCAAATTTCTCGCTAATTAATAAATATGCCGTACTTACACCCTCAAGAGGTTAATACACTTCAAGCGTCCCTACCTCCCGTCCTTTAACACTCCCGGCAAGATTCTTAATTAAAATCGTAAAGTGAGACTAATATCCCACCATCAAATTAACTTCATGTTCCGAGGGTGAAATATTTAGCTGTTCGTATCCTATAACTATGTGGAAATTATAAAATATTAATGTTTCCTGTGACGAATTAATTTAAAATTTCTCATTAATTCAATAGCCGCGTCGATAAGCTCGTTCATTCAATATGGACATGCATACCCTCGGGAAGGTTTTTTAATAAGAATTTATCGATTATTAACGTCAGTAATTATGATTTTCACAAGGGTTCAGGTATTTTTTCTGAGAATATCAAGTACCTACGCTGTATTTCAAATTAAAAATAATGTTTGGTGACTTCCCTTATTACGCAAAATTCTTGGGGATTTCTGAAATTAATATTATGAATACTTACATAATCCCAAATATGTGAGATAAACGAGGAAATTTAAAAACGAGAAGCTACCCTAAGAACTTAATCTAACCTAACCTAGTAAACCATTATAAAATAATGATTTTTTTTAATTTATATAATTTGTTTTAAATATATATGAGCTATGATTTAAGTAAATTCGTTTGGAGACAGAGCTGGAATATTTACTTGGAAGATAGCTGGGCGGAGTGTGATAGCGTGTACTTGTACTGCCATGTGTCCATGTAGCACATTCTTGTGAGCAAACACAGCTCGTACGATGCGCGAGAACATTTTAGCTGTGGAGGTAACATATTGCTAAATAAACAAATGCTCATACAGTTAGATTTTGTGACGGGAATGCCTAAGTAAATAAAAACTCTAAATTAAAATAATAATAATAATAATAACTGTTTATTGCGGTACGTGCGGAGGTTAGTGCAGTCCCACACATTCCATTTATATAAATCACACACATTTTTATACAAATAAAAAAATAGTAGATAAATGAAACATCATATATAAAACAAAAAAATATAAGTACATTATGTAAATAAAGCCTCTAAGGAGCTATGGCATTTAAATTGCGAGGGGGCAATATCTTTCTCCAGTATGCGTCGATGCTGGTGGTTGGACTGAGATGGGCTTTCATGGTGAGGATATTCCCGGATTCCTGCCACCGTGGATCTTATAAGGGCTGTAAAACCGGAGACTAGCCTCTCCGTTAACATACTGGAAGCGCTGTAGTATCTGGGGAGGCCAAACATTATGCAGAAGGTGTT
The DNA here is from genome assembly GCA_022606495.2 of Halesus radiatus. Classification (NCBI taxonomy): domain Eukaryota; kingdom Metazoa; phylum Arthropoda; class Insecta; order Trichoptera; family Limnephilidae; genus Halesus; species Halesus radiatus. The sequence continues at coordinate 2,270 of JAHDVE020006625.1, forward strand.
GTTGTATTGAACACGTCTTTCCGTACTGCTTTTTTTTAGTTTTCCCAAAGGCAAGGAAGAGCGTCCTTTTTACAGCGGTACTGCAAAGGTGAAATCTTCTGCTGAGCATAAAAAAGAAAAGTTTTAAAATGGCTTTGAAAGCCGAAAAGTTGTCACAATAAAAAAAAAAACAAAAAACTTCCCGAACTTAATTATAACATTATTAAATACGATATTTTTTTAAATTTTTCAATGGAGTTCAACGAATTAAACACAATAACAATAAATGTCGTGATCTATCTATCCCCTAATTGCAGGGATTGAAATCCCAGCTGTGTCTTAAGCCTCAGCACACACGTTTGCTACATTCAATTCTTAACATATTCTTCTATAAGTCGTCTATAACACTTGATCTGAAAAGATTCAAGTACACATCACTCGATCGGGTCATATCTTCTACTATGTACACCTAAACTACCCTAACCATCACGCCTTTTCTCCGCATGCCACACAAGTACCCATCTACACACTACACACATAGGTACTCTTTGGATCATTAACATTCTCATATATTCTAGTACTTGCCTCACTTGATTGTGTCATACCATTCTGCGGTGTCCCCAGCTTCTCTATCCATCCTCTTATGCACCACGTATTCACCCGACACCCCCTTTATACATAATTTAATTCAGACGCTAAAAAAATACGTCAAGAAAAACCCTCAAACTCGATTTAAATTACAAACCTGTCGAAGTTTTGGTGTTTTGAATAAGATAAACGTGAAGAGGATACAAACCCTCCCACTCCACCTGTTACCAGGGAGGAAACTTTAACGAATAAATCTACCCTAGTGGTCCCGAGGGGGTTGACTTTCGGAGATATATCAACATCGTCCTATTTCAGTCGAACACCTATTGAACTAAACTTCTTTGGAAACACATGACCAATATATTTTTTTTGTCTTGGAAAGACTAAAATACTTTTTTCTCTTTCTTTATCGTTTCATATTTTATGACATTTACTATTTTACAGTCTTATTATTTTATTGCTAGGCATTTTTATTGTAAGTATGAGAAAATACATTTTTTGATTTATTTTATTTTTATTGTCCCGTTACATAAAATACACAACACGAAGTGAGATAAGCAAGAACTAAAGAAAGCGAACATACACGAATGAAGCAATGACAAAAATAGGTCAAAAATATACATTTAAGATAACATTCAAATCTCTGAACAAGGCTTTGGCAGAATGGTGTTAGACATATTATTAGATATTCTTCGAAGTTTATTGTCGTAAAGCCTGACAAAAAGCATTTAGACTGGTACCAAAAAGGCCCTGGCTTGAGTTATCAAGTCTCCACATTCTGGACAGCGGACAATGGTACCCATAATTAGTAAAGTGTTGATTGAGGAAATTTTTGGTTATCTCTGAATCTACGGTAAGGAATATTAAAATGGATGAGGTGCAAACAAAGGTTAGTCAATAATACGATTAATAATCATTTTGTAAATGCAAATGAGATCAAAGTCTTTCCTGCACTTTTCTAATGAAGAAATGTTTATGGTTTGTTCAATTTCATCATAGGAGTAATATCCTGACTTTGCTCGAAAATAAATTAAATAATTTAAACACTATAGATTTTCAGATCTATTCGCGGAAATGGTGTTATCAGCTGAAAGTAGCTGTCAGTGGCGTTGGGCTTAAAATATGCTTAAAAAAGCTGTAGAATTTCAGGAAGCCAGAGCTCGCAGTTCGAAAATTTTTGCTGCTATAGATCGAGAGATTTTTTGATTTATTATTCACATGGTTTAGATCAGTAGCTTTGAAATTCTGAATATTGTAAAATAAATGATTATGAATTCTTCTTTATTACCGCTAATGCAATTACATTATAAGAGATATACATCTGAGCAATTTTTAAGTGGATCTTTATAAAGCAACCAGGAAGGTTGGAGAAATATAGGGGTTCTTATTTTTCCACTTAATTTTTGCAAGATAAAGTAGATACGACTACCTGCCAACGGAGGAAAAGTTTTATTAGACTCAAGTGTTTTCGCTCGGGAAATAAATAAGTTTTTCCAAAAAATCTGCCTGAAATGAAATTCTTGTTTGTTGCTTCTTTACCGCAGGTTTTTTAATCATAATAAAATCGGCAGACGTAATTTAAAGTTGAAATTGATATGTCAGAAGGCTTCTGAAGTTAGTGGGAAAAGCTACTCCACGCTTTCATGTTAATATTTTTCAAAGGCAAATCAGAACATGAAAATAAGAGAGTTATTTAAATATATATATACTCGTAGAGGATGTATCAGTATGTACCCGATAAACTTTGAAAGGTGATTTCTGAGCATATTTTGAGAAAAAAATTAAAATGGCGTTTCTGTTTCCGGTGAATTTTTTTGTTTGTTAAACGAATTAAAAAAAAATCTTTTACATATCACCGGTCAGTCGTCTGAGTAACCGCCCAACCCCTCACCCGACCCTAACTGTCCAAAACTTACTGATTCTTTGGTTTTTAGGTTTAAAAAAAACGTTACCAGAGACCAAAACGCCATCTATATTTTTTCTATCTATTATTTTTCACCCATTGGGTGAGGCCTTTTGGCCTCAAATCTAAAATTCAGTTTTGTATGAAACAGGCCGAGAAGCCGTTTCCTTTAAAGGATCCTGGATCAGATATCCAATTAAATAAGGTTTATTGGGCTCCAGTATCTTACAAAGAGGCAGGTTTGATAAAACTATCAAACAGATAAATTTACATAAATCTCTATGAAATGAATCTTCGTTGGATAGTTATATTTATTAAAAACATTGTTTTGGGTGGTCTAACTATCCCTATTACAAGGCTTCCCAGATTACAACAGTAATCCATGATAATGGTACGCCGGGCTATGGGACCTTGCCACGAGTAATAGTTTTAAACGATTTGATTTATCCCCTACTCCTGGTGGAACGCGGCTATTAAACCGTTTTATTTCGTACATAAATCACTTCATTGATCTTTTTCATCGTTATAATTATAAGCAAATAGCTTTACTACCCGGCTTCGCCAGAGAAAAAAACATTTACAGTTGGAACAATATTTGATTTGATTTATTTGATATATTTGATCATACGCCCATCTGCGCTTTTACATGGATTTTAGAATACAATATAACGAGGTATCGAAAATTATAAGTACACAGAGATTTTAAACCACAAAGTAATTTTTTTTAAACGTTTTACAATGACTTAAAATAAAAATAAAACTAAACCAATATTATAACACAAATCATTAACGCTACATTATCCAGCTACAATGCTACATTTTGTAAGATTCATCAAAGTGCTGGTATAGATGACGCTTTGCCGTATAAATGGAGTCAGCAAATATATCAACAATATGGATACATTGTCTTATTTTTTGATCGTGTAATCGATATTTCAAAGCTCCATAGCTCATGATGAAGTTAAGAAAAAAAAAGGTTTTTTTTTTTAAATAATTTTATAAATATTGCATGATTAAAACAGTGCAACAAAAAACGAAACATACCTGACGCTCACCACAAAGAAACAAGGGGGAGGAATTTCACTTAAATAATAAAATCATAAAATAAAACATTGTACAGGAGAAAAATAGGAATCAGTCGTATAAAGTTATAAATTGTAATAATAATAATTATTGTAATATTAATAAAAATGTTTTATTAACAGAATGACAAATAATGATATCCTCAATGGGATTTTCTGTGCTGAGGATTTCATTTACAAAATATGAAAATACATTTTATTAAATTGATGCGATTGATGAAAAAAAAAATTTGTAACATGAGGTGTTTTAAGTGAAGTTGAGTGATTTCGGTGTTAGTCTGTATTTAGTTTTAATATATTTTCTATTTCAGATCTTCCTATGTAATGCAAGGTTTGTGGAACAAGAAAAAGGTTAAAAATCTTATATCAGTAACGAATAAAAGATTGCTACGATAAGGGTAATTGAGGTAGAAATACTTGCGATGATATAAAAATCACATACAGGATAAGTAGAGGAAATTTCATGATGCCAGACACACCGTTTTTGCTCTATCAAAAAAAAAAAATTTCTGAACTCGAGATTTCGAGGTACCACTTGCATATTTAGAGAAATTGAGGAAAAACGAATGTTTGTTTATTACAATTCAAGGAATTTGTTTCTAAATGTGTTAGGTCCTTTGTTATTGCAAATGCGAAATAAGCAGAATCATTTTACTACTGCGAGTTGTGACACACTTTCGAAAAATATGCCTCTTTGATAGCGAACAGAGCGCCCGTAAATTTGGCAAATAAACAGAATTTTCTTATCGTTCCCACTTTTTTCATTCTCTTAGAATAATTTGTCCACTCTTCTGTTTCTCGTAAACATTTTTTCATTTATTTTTATGGACCTGGCAATTGCTTACACCGGGAAAGATATTTTGACACAAGGCTATGCTATAACTAAATTTGGAAGATCCTCAGACGGTGGAACTTTCAAATAAATCAATGAAAAATCAAATGAAAAGCTCTGAACGTTTATGTTGTTCAGTTGTACTGTTTATAATGGTTCTCATCTGAAAAATTATATTATTTTGAAATTTATTGTTCTTATCTGATAAAACGTTCTAATTTTGAATTGAAATTTATTTTGAATCCATGCTTATCATTCTAATCAATCTGATAAAATGTTATAATTTTGAAATGATATTTATTGTTCTGATATGAAAAAATGTTCTTAATTTGATTTGAAAGTTATGTTCTTAGTATTAATTTTATATTATATTGTTACAGATTGTTCGACTACAGAAAGCATGAGTGTGGGGGACGCGCGGCGCAACGCTTTTGCGTTGGCGCTGCTTTTGGCGATTATAGCGCCGCTAACTACAGCCGGTAAGTTTCACAACTAATTTACTAACATAATTTTCCTTTCAAAGTTTCCCATTGTGCTTCCTAAACTTAAGCCCGTTAATAAAGTTCCCCGATATCCAAGAATGATGAAGTTTGAGACATTGTGCTGGTATCTTATGTGGGTACTATATTTTTTGAACGAGAACCAAAATTGAACATATTTAGGTGTTCAGTAATGCTAGCACTAACACCTAACGATGTTAGGTTGAATGGAGATATTATATCAAGAAAACGGTATCTTGAATAACACTTCCCATGCCATTAGAAAACGGTTTTAAATTTAGATGGATGATGACTACTTGCAACATTGTTAGACGCCCTTTCCGCGTGATTTTGATTGCATTCTCCAGCGTATAAATCACTTTTAAATTTCTTAACTATCTTCCATATTCGACAATATTTAAATATTCATTACTATCGTGTAACCATTTAACATCTCCACACTTGTATTTTGCCCAGGGCTCGGTGTACAGTTACTGATGGGTTATCTAGTACCATCTGCATGCGTAGATAGTTACCATTTGTTACCTGGTCGGTATCCAGTGGGTATTTAGTAGGTATCTAGTAGGTATCTGGTTGGTACCATATCTGGCAATGATGGAGCAAGCAGCTAACTTGAACCATCCCGAGACGATCTCCCTTCCGGGGCCGATGTTGCGTAATAATTCTTAAATTACACCAGATACGAAATTACATACTAAGCTAGGAGTAATGTATCCACAGTAGGTAAGTACAGGTGTAATCTATCTTCGATGTACGCATGCGCGTTACCTCAACCTGTAATCAGGGACTCACAGATTGGGAGAATAAATATTTATTCAATTAATGTCGTAATTCTTTACACTCAGTTTATCTCTTTGACATCAACCCTCAAATCATTTAAAATTACTATTTATTTATACTTCAATTTAAAAAAAAAGATAACATTAGCCACTCATCTCTCTAGGAGAGCTCTGTATGGAAATGACCGATAATTTGTTCTGAAAAATTAGTATGATGTTACCGGATCGTGGAATTCGAACTGGGTTCATTCGACTTATAAACCGGGCGTCTTTCCCACCGGGTCACAAACACCTCTATTTTAAAATTCACCAAACACAAAGACCGTATAATATCAACTGTTCTATGATAAATCAACACACGTATTAACCGGCACACTTTTTAAAATTAATATAACTTTATTAAAACTAGCCCGAAAACATAACCAAATTAATCTTTTTCTTTTAATTTAATTAGAATATTAATTAGGTTAGGATAGGTTATATGCGTATTTATATCAAAATATTTATTTTGAACGCCTATTGTGGAATTGTTTTTAAATCATTTTCCTTATCAACGAAATTATTTTCCTACATTATCAGAGATGAATTTAAGAAGCACATGAAGATTGAACATCGCTGCGTAATCAATACTTTATCTCAAGGAGAATTTGTATCGTCAACTGTGTCGAAATATCTTCTTTACAGCATCAAATCAGGCAGTTTCCGGAGCGCCCATACACATCCGAAACATCCGAGAGCATTCGCCCATCTCCGCTTCTGTTTCACACAGAGTTCAAGTTGTAGTTATTGCATTCATAACAACGGTTCCAATGATACCTGAATACTTCCCGGCCTGGGATTTATTCCACTCGCCGATCGCACGACCCGCGAGCCCAGACAATCACGGACCAATAATAAAATTGTTTCCGAAACACGAATTGTGAGTTGTAACCACATTCTGGTTAACCGCAACTTAACCGAAATATCTACGATTAATCTAGCTGTAATCGTAGCTAACAACTGATAACAGATCTGCGGCGTCAACGCCGTACAAATGATTTATTTGTACATAGTTCCGAATCACGGACCGCCCGCTACAGTTTAGTATTTATTGAAGTCATTGTGCAACCTGTAATAATTGGTCCGAATGAATAAATATGCTCTCACGACGTTTCATTAAACATTTTCTGTACTGGGAAGAAATCAATTCCCAGTAATTGTTACTATAAAATCAAGTGATTTGCATTCGCAAATTTAACATTATTTAATTCACAATCTACTCATTAAATTCTGAAAATTTTTAAATTAGCTGTAAATGTACAATTGTCTAAATTGAAGGCACACATTAAATTTTTCGTTTGCGATAAAGCGAATTTTTAGGAGAAATTCGTAATTTTTTTCCGCGAAAAACGCGTAATTCCCAATTTTCGGTTAAATAACCACGAATTAACGTCTAATTTTTCATGAGATATCTGGTATTTTAAAAGATGAAAGTAGTATTTTACGTTGTAAATATTTCTTTGTCTATCGTTTTGACAAGCTTGAATAGCCATAAAATCAAATGCAGATGACTTCATATTCTTCTAATTTATTTCGATTTTTAGTAAAGAAAATACATATTTTTTATGGATCACTTTTGTTGCAAAATACCACCGTTTTTGTAGAAAAATAACAAATTTTCCCAAAAATAACGCGAATTTCACCAAAATAACGCGAGTTTCATAGAAAAATAATTCCACTTTTCCCAAAAAATAACCCAAAATTTGCAGGTCCCCGTGCATAAGTAATGTAGCAATTTATGTACTAAACGTTTGTACTTATCCCCTCGGCTTACAGATATTTTTAAATATAAAAAAACATCGGTGAAATGTATCCATCTGTCAACAGACATGGCAATAATAAACCATCATATAAAAAGCCCAAGGATCCCACTAAGTATTTCGAGAATTTTCCACACATTTTTTCGTTTAACAATGCGAGGTCCGAGGCTAGGGGTGCTTTTATTTATAGACCGCTTTGTTGCAACTAAAGGGCAATCCGGAATGCAGTTCCATGCAGTTAGCCGCGCAATACAGATGCATCAGTTCCCCGTAGTTTCCTCTGGCTCATCATGTATTCAGAGCGCCAATGACTAGACGTGGATAGCCAGACCGCTCCTTGTTCGCTTGGGTTTATAGAAACACGATGTCCAGTTGCCAATGGCCATACGGAACGAGTGTTTAAGATTCTTACCTAAATCGGAATTGAATTAGACAGTGGACTTAAATACCGCCACTGTTAGCCTAGGTAAATGCTTCTCTTCTTCGTTATTTTATTACTAAACTTGAAAGCTCAGTTTTACGTGCAAATCTTAAGAATCACTTGCCAAATAAACAGCCAAAGTCATATATTTTGTGCAAAATTTAGAAGGCCCATTTTAAAAGATATTCTATTCCGAAAGATTGAACTTTAAAAAAAAATTGTTAAAATTTTTGTTTACTTTTTTTTTACAATGGCAAAAAACAGTCATTTATGACGAATATGTATGAAACTTGAAACTTTATCCTTTAGTACATATTACGATATGTGTACCTGAAATATACAAACAAAATGTTCTCCAAATAACATTAATAAGTAGGTAATAAATACAGCAAACTATAAAATGCATCATTATTGACGTTACAAAGTTGTGCTGTAGTCTCCCATATAATTGCAAATTGCAAGAGAACTTTCGTACACTTTAGCACGATTAGAGTAAAACTCGTCGATGGTAGATGTAAGTGATACATGCTACCCGCTGAGTAATCTTGCATACTCGTATCTCCCAGAGTTCAGTGGTCTCCGTGAGGCTGCGCTGGACCAGTGCACCATCCCCGACTTATTATGCGCAAAGACAATGCGATGGACCGGCCGTTTAAGAGAAAAAACAACGGATATCATGTATTGCACAATGCACAACGCTCGCCTGCAACGGAGAATGCAAAAAATCATCACGTTTAAATGCATTCGCAGGGCAGCTATATTGCAACGTAAGAAAAACAACGAAAAATTGCTTCAAAAGCACCACTTCATAAAAATCGATGTTTTACATATTAATTTACTATATTATGTAGATACCATAATTCTTCATCTACAAATAATAAATGATAATTTGACTGCAAGAGAAAGGTAGGTTAATTGGCGATTCACCGAAAGATACCCCGATGAACAATGCTATCTCAGAAATTAAAATTCAATTATAATTTCGTGTGTTAGTAATGTCATTTGATGACGTTATTATTAAATTTGGCTATGTGAAATGAGAAATGGATATAATGCCAATGATGATAATGATTTTTTTTACGAAAATGGAAACAAAATAAACACACACAATTTGCTTAATAACCCAGGGACTCAATAAAACACATTGTAGATCATATCTTAAGATGATATTTCACAAAATGACTATTCTACTAAACATTTTGAACGATTGATTTTTTTTTGTACCAGGAGTATATAAATATGAAGACTGAAGAGTGTAGCATTATTATACGACAATGTATGTAATAATTTATATTCAGTTATCTGGTTCACAGTCCCTGGCGGCAATGCAGCGGAGTATCGTATGATGTTGAAAACAAAAAGAAACAGCAAAAAATGAGGAATATCAAGTATGATGCTTCCCATACTAGCCTAAGGCGATGAAAATAAACCAGCCCAAGACAAAAATAAACCATCGCCGGTCAAAACACGTTCTGCGACCGGCAGCTGGAATTGAGTAGAACGGTCCACGTAATTAATATTGACACCATATGAGGCTGTTATAAATACTTGAACTTTTTCACGTATGCGCAAAAATTTATTGCGCATTTTTCAATATTTCAACATAATGGTGATAAGGTTTTTGACTTATCGGCTAAATCGATAGCTTGAATATTATTAAAATGAAAAATATATTAGTAAAATGAAAAATATATTAGTAAAATGAAAAATATATTAGTAAAATGAAAAATATATTAGTAAAATGAAAAATATATTAGTAAAATGAAAAATATATTAGTAAAATGAAAAATTACACGGAGAAAATTAGTATTAATTTGAAGCAATAACTTATATTATACTTTTTTTAACGACTTTTCACACTTTTTTATTTCTTAGGCGATCATTGAATCATTCACTAACTTACACATATTCAAAATGTACATCTGACATTACCTATTCAATATAAAATATATATATATATTCATAAGACAGGTAGACACCTACGATTTTCTGGTGAGCGTAAACACAGACATTAAATACAAACGAGCATCGAATCAAATTATCTCAATTCCTATAAATCTTCAATGCGATCAATGACAAATGATCGCAGCATCCCATGAGATAAGCACTTACAAAGTATAATTATTATTTACTGTCTCACGTTGTTTTTATGTACAAATTAGCATTACGTGTTGTTAGTAGTACATTATTGAATGTTGCATGTAGTTTTCTTATGAGTATATTGTGTTCACATTTTACTTGAATCTGCAGCAAAGTTTTTAGAACAAATACATTTGCTTTAATTGCAGCCAATCGTTAAAATGATATCTTACCATTTTCCACATACGTTAACTTTTAAGAGACAGCATCCAAAAATACGCACTTTGCAGGTTGCTAACTCAAGAAATTCTACGAACGATTTATCTGTTAAATCTATACGGGCTATTATTAAAATGCACAAGTGTTCAAAAGAGAATTATCATCAACTGCAGTCATTTAAATTCCGTATGAAATACGTGCTGGAATTTTAGGTAAAACGTTAAAAATTGCTTTTATCAGTTTTCAAACTGCACCAATTTACAGACGTTTTGAGGATTTCTTCCTTTTGAAACCCTTTAATAGATACGTAATTTGTGGTACTGCTTTAGTTAGAAACCTGAAAAGTGATGATTAAGGTCATTTTTTAGTGTTCACCCTTAACGAGTGCTTGCTTAAATAATATAAATCCTGGTTTCTTATAAAATTCCGGGTTTACACAGTAAAAATGATGTAAGGTTAACAAATTTTATAAAAAAAAACTTTTCAATACAAATATGGTATAAAACATGGGGACATACCAACATTCAGAAAATTTTTGTTGGGTTTTTTTTAAGTTTTTCGTTAATTTCCAGCGTAAAATTTGTTCATAAAATTCTGTTTTGTAAATTTCATCACACATCATAGCACTCACCTATATTATTATATTAAAAACTCGTATTTATGTATTTTTTTAAATCGAACACGTAACCTGATGAGAAAAAGTCTGCAAAGACCCTAGAACCATGCACTGTTTTATTCTCGCCATATAAAAGCTTCGAGAGCAGCCTTTTCAATGTCTCTAAAGATGATCGCGAGGAAAATGATATCTTGCAAAAACACCTAACTAACTAACCATCACGCCGTTTCCCCGCAGGACGGACCGCCGAACAACTCGATCTTGGCATACACTTCTTGCTTCATTCACATTCATACAACGCCTCATACATTCTCTTCTGTTCTTCCGACTTCTGACATGGCCCGACTCGAGTATTTGATTCACTTGATCGTGCCATGTCTTCCTCGGGATCCCCGGCTTCTTCTTCCATTCACATTCGCGTCATATATTCTCCTTACACTCCTTTCTTCGTTCATTCGCTCTACATGCCCAAACCATCAAAAACACCTGTGTTGAGAATATATAAAAAAAGTGTTTTACTGAAAAAAGATCATCAGTGACTAAAAGTTCGAAGAATGCATTTTTTTCATCATTGACATTTTGGTATTACAAAATTATTGCAACATATGCAGCATTGAATGTTCCTGGCATATTACAGTACTGTGTGTGTATGTTGAAAGTGCCCACGGCTCAGACTTTGTGGCCCCGAGTGTTTATGGTCAATATTGACTTTAACCATAACGGGTACTTATTTTAACGCAGTATCAGTTTTTGTGGGCGGACGCCGAATACGTCTTCCAATATTCCGTGAAATAATTTATTGAACAAACCGAATTTTAAAAGGCTGGGTCGTTAACATTGTACATACTTAAGACGAATTTCTTTTAAAAAAATTGGTTGATGTTTAAAAATTATGTTTACGTAAAAATTATCACACTATAACGCAAAAAAAGTGTTTTTTTTATCTAACTAAGAAGCTTTGAAATGTCCAATTAATTTTCTTAAAAAAAATTAAATTCTTTAAGACCAATTTTAAAACTTCATCTGTCGAATAGAACAAAAAAAAAACATTCAGTCCCGGAAAAAAAATCATTTTTTAAAGAATTTTTTTTTCGCGGCTGGTCTCAAAGTGTTGAAAGTCTTGCGCAAGTATTGCATGCAACCTCTCGACTCGCTCGCGGTGATGTTTGCAGAGTTACATCAGAGGCGAGTGACCACTCCACCGTACTCGCTCTCATGTTCAAGTGCACGCTAAACTGGTTGCCGGCGAACAGCGTACCTGTACCTGTACCTGTATAATACATATACATTTTAAGGTCTAGTGCGACAGCAACTTGAAATGCAGGTAACCTACAATTATTATTGCCATTGACCGCGGAGAGGTGGAACAGGTATCTTTTCAATTGCATATTATACTGCGGTTTGCAGACAGCGCTGTGCTTTTTAATTAAATAGAAAAAGATTTATTGCGCTTATCTGAGGAAATCGGGCATTTGTGTGTTACCTAATAACTAATAACTATCGATTTTATGGTGTGAGGTGCAACAATTCGATCTGTAGAAGCCTCTATAGATTCTACTCATAGAAATTCATCTAAATTACACCGTTGACACTCAGTTGATTCTGTTTCCGGAAAAAAGTATAATATAGTATAATAGAGTGGAAGAGACTCTCAGCATCGCCCTGGTGAAAGACCATTCAGAATCAAAAGCCAGGCACTTACTTGCCAACCATCCTCTTTTAATCTCCTTCCTTCCCTTTAAGCTTCAAAACATACCCCAATTCGTCCCCCTGGAATAACAAGGTTCTATCTGATACAGCAGAGTCATGCGATAACGGGCTTTAGAGAATATTACTAATATCGCATAACATCGCCGAATCAGATGGAACATTGTTGTTACAAGGACACGAATTGCTGATGCCATAGTCTCATTGCCACCGGGCAGTTGGTACTCACAGAGACTACTCTAAAAAACAGTTATGTACAATTCATACTATCGAAATAATAGCTTCTTCTCACAGAAAATTCGCTGAAAATACAAATGATGTGAAATTTCCAATGGGTGTAAGAGTTTCTGCTCACAGAAAAAAACTGTTTTTATTTTTTACATAACCATATAAAGTTAGTAAAATTTAATTAAAAAAAATAGAGCTAGTTATGCCATAACTTATATTGTTTTATACTAATCCTTAAAATTATTTTTAAAAAACGTAAGTTAAACAACGTTTACAAGTTGTCGAAATTCCAACACTATATTTGCACATTTTTTCACCGAGTGCCGACAAGTCAAGCGTTGCATAATAAACATTTTCTCAGAAACCTTCTGACCAGTGTTTAAGTTAATTGTAATAACGGTGTTGTTTAACTATGCGTATTTAACTCAACCTTTTTAACGGGAGGGAGTGTCGAAATTGCGTTCCCAAAATTTATTTTTACAAGTTGTTATGACTGTAGTGTCCATACAAGTAATAGGCAGGTTCGAATCTCGTCTACGACAGGCTATTGGGTCGATCAAATATTTATAATATTTATGATCTGATCTGCAGATGTTGTTAATTTAAAATGGTTAAAATTACATTCCATATGTTTGAAACCTTTTAAGTTTCTTATTTATAACGCTTCCGAAATTTTCTTTTTAAATGTGGTCAAAAACAATATTTTCCACTTTTTTTTGCAGGTGAGATATGATTTGAATATAAGTAAAAAAAAATGTTTCTTTTTGCATTATTAAGTAGCCTACACTTGAATCAAACATCATATTCAGAAATAATTGTTTGAAGTGATCCACAAAACATATATGCCTGATTTTGATTTAAAACAAATAAACAATTGAAGATGACTCCAAAAATTCTGTATTTTTTTTAGTAAAAATCGTTTTTCCATATCTTTTAAGTAGAATACAGTAATCAGTGTTTATCTATAAGTATTTTCCTGTATAATATTATCTGCTTGTGTATATAATTAATAAATGTATATTTTAACGCGGCATCACGTTCATGGGTCAAAGGCATTGTACATATATTTTGGTATTACAGATGGATGAACCGGTGAATGCAATTTGTTAGCCATAAGTTGTAATAATAGATTGTTTATGTTTAGTGGAAAGATAGAGCATTAGAAAAAACAACATTTGCACAGCGACTTTGAGGTGATTTTTCACAAAAACTGCGGCACAAAAACCATCCAAATGTAATTTTTATAAATATTAGAGAGAGATTTTAACAAAATCATTTAATATAATAAGCCGTTGGTATCCTTAAATAATTTTTTTCTAGTTTCTTGCATAAAATTAGTCTTTTTTATTATAAAATATTAAACAATTTTTATTATTCATCACGGTCCGCCACTGCCATCACCTGTACTGCAAGTTAAATATAGCCCTACTGCGGGTCAGTCGCTATAACGACTAACTAACGGTAGCACACGGGCGGCACGTCGCGGGGACACTAACTGGATCAACTAATTATTCTAAGGCAATCCGATATATTATTCCGAATGCTGAGAATGTCAGTAAATAAATTATGTTACTGTAGTACGTTCAACTCCACATCAGTTAAGACATCACTAATTGTGTAAAAAAAACGGTACCGACTATAAAGTGCATTAAACTTTAGCAAATTATGTTTCATCTTATTTTTAAAAAAAAAACGCGGAAAAAACGTTATCACGAATGTAAATCTTAAATTAATTAATTTATTTGTTTGTATGATACAGCTTTTAAAACAAATTTACATACAAGGAAGTTTAACAAAATGTAGGTCAACAAAGTTTCTTGTGTTAACAGTGGTTAAGTAGAGATGTTTTATTAGAAAAAAAAAATAAAATAAGAAGGAACGGGGAGAGAGGAAGAGGAAGATAGGATCGGGACAGGATATGCTTTTGATACAAATACAAATATCAGCACTACAGGGAAAATTTTATTAGATACTTGAAGGCATTGAATAATTGGACACTATAAAAAAATTGATATCAAATATTTTGAATTTGCAAATTAATTTATAATATGAAATAGTAGTTTTTTCAAGGATACGATATCAAAGACGAGTTTGACATAAAACGTATTGTTAAAAATAATTCATTTGTTAGCCAATTAGTGTCCACAAGATGCTTTGTACCGATTTGAAAGGTATGCGAAATTTAACACAACTTATAAAATACTCGTACGTTATTTCGTTTAAATAAAAACTGTTTTTTTGACACTTCTTCTCAACTTTCTTATTTTAATAAATGCCAATTAGTAGAAAAAAACGGTTAATATTTATTTAAACAACTACAACTGTAAATGTATTTTGTAATCACCATTTTATTAATATATACATATCAACATGTTTTGAAAGCGAAGCTTTCTTCATCAGGAATATGCAGAATACTAAAAAATAATAATGTCATGTTTAGTATAGATAGTCTGTACTTGACATTATTTTTTAGTATTGATATGCATGTATTGATATTGTGGTGATTACAAAGTAATTTTTAATTCATTTATTAATAATGACGCCACAAAGTGAATACCAATCATTTGAATAAATTATAACTACAACTGTACTTATATTATTGTAAAGACATCTTCGTCTCATACTTGGAGCAGGTCGGTGAGTTTGTGTATTTGAGAAGCATGTTTACGAGAGATGGATAGAATGATAGGGATATTGAAAGAAGGGTGAATGTAGGGAAGACTGAACGCGGTTGGCGCTAAAAAAAATTGTCCAAAGAAGCGAAGCTAACGGTCCACAACAAAGTGCTGATGTTAACCCTGATGTATGGCAGGAAGGCATGAAACTGGCAGATGAAGGATGCTGTAGAAATGAGATGATCTGAAGCGAATGAGTGGTAAAACCATTTATGATCCTGAGAAAAATTTAGAAATTCGTGAAGAATAAGCATTATTAGAAAAGGAACGCGTAGATGGTTTGGGCATCTCGAGCGAATGAACGAATAAAGGAGCGAAAGGAGAATATATGACGCGAATGTGAATGGAAGAAGAAGAGGATAATATGGCACGATCAAGTGAAACAAATACTCGAGTTGGGTCATGTCAGAAGTCAGAATAACAGAAAATAACGTACGAGGCGATGAATGAAAGTGATTAAAGCAAGAAGTGGATGCTAAAATCGAGTTGTTTGACGGTACGTCCTCTGAGTGTTAATAAATTCCATATAAAGTAAAAATCATTAAAAATTTGTTGTGAACATTTGTTATGAACATAGGGTGCCTATATTGTTTGTTTTGAACACTTCTTATTTGAGAGGTGACCAAGTTTATGATTCATGGAATAAATCCCAAAACAGCAAGGGTGGTTTATCATCTATTAACAAGTCGGCGCGGTGCCCTTTGTTTGTAGTACACGCTTCATGCATTATGTATGGCAGAGCTTTATGTAAGCCTTATGTAGGTACACCTAGTTGGAAGCTTTGACCCCTCCTATACCTGAACTGTGCTTTGTAAGTCCTTTACGCCACTTGTAATCGGCTTAGGATTCTTTTGAGGATGATTTCGGCATTTATTATTTATGGGAGAGATTCTCCGCTCTCATCTTGTATGCTGCGTATAAAATTATTAGGAAAATAAAATCTCTTTCTCAAATAAAACATTATTATCATTGGTGTATTTACAATACTCGTTTTTATGACGTTATATTAAAAAAAAGGTTTATAAAAAACTCAAAAAATGGCCCTAAACTTTACATTGCAGGTTGCTAACTAAAGCAATACCACAAATAGTTTATGTGTAAATTCCATAAGCGTAGTTAGTAAAAAGGATAATATATCAAAATACAAAATTCCTCATACCGTAATCTTTAAATTGAATGAAATACATCCCAAAACCAGTGAAAGTAAATTAGAACGTGTTACATAAAATTCCAGTAAGTATTTCGTATAGAATTTAAAAGATTACAGTTGGAGGATTATTGTATTTTGAAAATTTATATTGTTTACTAATTACCCGTATAGAATTAACAAATAAATCATTCAAGTATTTCTTGAGTTAGCAAAATGCAAAGTTCGTATTTTTGGGTGCTGACCGTTAAATCAATAAAATTACTAAAAATAGAAAACTAGGTCATTTAAATATATCTGTTTTTAATTTTAAACCCTTGCAATGTGAATAATTACATATTTCCATAGTGTTCGTTGCATTGAATTCGCAAGTTCCTAAGAATATCAACGCGTTCGCGTTCCAACACGAAACTCTTTCTCCAACTGTTAAATAATGAAACAATTTCACAGGATCTGTTGTTGTTAAACTCGCCTTATGAATTATGCATTATTAATTCGCTCAAGGGAACATAAAATGTAACGGGAAAGGTCCTGGTTAGGTCTGTGCTTGATCCTAGGTAGAGGACTGGATACTATTCTAATCTGATACGAAACCTTCTAGTCGTCCATAAATTATTTCTATCATTGAAGCATTACAAAGTGGGGTCAATATCACGATCATTATTTGTAACTTGAATTATAGAATTCATACCCGCATGGTTAATATTCATGGTTAATATTATGCATTATACGATGAGTGTGTGGACTGAATTATTGAAAAAAAAATAGTAAACATCAATACAGAATTTTTCTATAAGCAATGAACTAAGACTTCCCTTTCGAAAGAAAACAAAATCGTAAAACTCATTACTACATAAGGAAGTGGCGAAATATGTAAAGTATCATTTTTAATGTCATAATTTGGAAAATTTGAATTGTCATTTTTTATTGTGTATTGAGAGTTAAAATAACAAAAAGTTTTTTTTACGTATATGATGTAACCGATGTACATAATGTCTTCTTTTAAGATAATAGAGGGGTAGATAGTTAAGTTCTCTTAGTATGGCCCCGGTAAAACACCACCATTCAGAAATGAAAAGTTGCTTTGGCGACCAGATTTAAAGATCCAGGTACTTCCTCCTTACTTCTTCAGCTTCACAGCATGCCTCAATTGGGGATATTGTAATAGTTCAACTGGCTCCGGGAAGTTGAGACTCTTGAGTAGTATTCACATTATAAAATATATATATCAGCAAACATTTAACCATACAGAATGAAGGCCTACCATAGATACTCGTATTAAAAAAAAATTAAACAGTAAAATTTCGAATGTGATGTGATGTAATATTCTGATCAAAAATACATGAATCTTATTTTCAGTGAATATTATGAATTTATGCCGCTATTCTTCCAATAGTTAGTCGTGTAATGATCAGCGTGGTTGCTTTCCAAGCAGTCGATCATGGTTCGATTCTCGGCAACGAGATTTGTTTTTGAAATTTTAAATTTTAAATTTTCTGCAAACTTTAAGCTTCACGATTCCTACAATTACAAGGTCCCGTGATTTTTCACGGCAGTCATTGCTAGTATCTAAAATATTATCTGTTTTTCTTCGGGTCAAAATAATAAGTAGTAATTAAGAACACCCATTGTAGCACGTGGGTAAGAGCAACTTTTAGACAACTAAATTTAGAGCAGGTTGAATTTGTTCCAGAAAGCTACACAAGTGGTGAACTGTAAAATAATAATATGAGAGGTACTTAAATACTGAGGTGCTCGCTAGTACGGCCATTCATAGTCGTAAGAGTATGGTGGAAGATTAGTCATTAGACATTCATCTAGCAGTGGATGGCTTAAAAATAAGCAATCCTTGATGGCTTGAATGCAAGTAACCATTCAAATTACAATTTAGAATTATCAGATTACCATAAAACGTGCTCTCGTATTTATATGGCAGCATCTTCTGATCTGTGTCTTCCGCCTTCTCCAACATGTTCCCAGTCCGAGACATTAATTAAGGATGCAGTGTACCTCCGCCTGGCTTTCGCAATTCCAATGCAGCTTTCCCGCATCAAGATGCATCTGGTGGCGATGGCCGAACTTATCGCGGATCTAACCTATCTCTGAACCTGCCTAGAATAATTTTGTAACTTTTGTATCTCACGTTGTATTCATTATTGCGTAGTTAAACGGGTAATTTTTTAACCATCAAATTTTGCTTGTTGGTTTTTACGAATCATGCATTGTGATGGAGGAAACATAATTTAGACGTTGTTGGTGTTACAAGAATGATTCCCATCGTATTCTTTGTTTGGTTTTTGATATAACAAAGTCATTAGCTCCAACTTATCCGTTAATTATTTATGAATAAATTTTCTATAATGATATGAAATACGCCATTTTTCATTTGCCGCCAAAACGACATGTTCGTTTATCTTCGTGAACATGGCGTTGTTGACGTCACGTCAAACAACGTCTGCGACAGCCGTCTTACCAGCGAGTGGAGTAATCTACATCATAATGACGTTTTAGCAAGTTCGAACCGTTTCTGAATGTGCAGTTTTAGATCGTTTTTAAAATCAATAAAAATATTAATGGAAATATTAAAATTATACATTTTTAATGGGATGTTCAGAATCAGAAATGTGAACTTTAAGTTTTACACACATTTTTAAAGGTATCCGTAGTTTGTGAAAATACCCCATTTTATTAAAAATCTACAACAAACCTACAACATAAACAAAATTTTACGAAGATCTTAAAAAGAATCTGTAATGTATGAAAATAACTTACCCCAAAAACCTCTCTGTAATATATACACGCTACATGACCATGCAGTGTCATAATTTTATTAAAAAAAAAAATCTAGTATAATTTCTTCAAAAGATTGGTATTCACTTTGTATCGTCATTATTAATAAATGAATTAAAAATTATTTTTTAATCACCACTATTAATATCTACAAATCAACATATTTCGAAAGCGAAGCTTTCCTCATCGGGAATAAACAGAATATATATATATATTCTGTTTATTCTGTATTATGGTATGTTTATATTAATAAAGTGGTGATTACAAAGTAATTTTTAATTCATTTATATATTCTACAATTCATTGTCTTATGCTATGTACCCCTGAATCTTAATTAATTAATTTACCATTCCAAAGATCCCGCAGCAAGTGGAATAAAGTTATTTACTTGTTTATAATCATATTGTTCGTTTACAATTAGTCGTTCAGAAATTTAACGCTTGCAAAAAGCAATACTCTCTTCAGTATTAAATAATAAAATCCGGCACAATACAAACACTGAACAATGAATTAGGGTAGTTCACCCCGTTTATTTACAACAGACCGTATTGAATATTCGGTAATGAGTATTTCAATTCATTTGCAATATAACCGTGGAGCAAGAGAAATTTCTATAATCCCTCTCTTTGCCCATTTCCATTACTTTTGTATAATTCCTCCATTTCTGCAAACACCCACGCCTCCATTAGTGGAATAGTATAAATGGATATAAAATCCAATTATTCCGTCTCACAAAGACCTCCGAGTGTTTCGTGAGACGGGGGTGTTTAGGAGACTGGGGTGTTTAGGAAACTGGGGTGTTCTGGAAACTGGGGTGTTTCGGGGATTCTGAGGGAATCCAGACGTCGGCTATGATTCACAAATAATTGATCCCTCCGATTTCGCTTGAAGTTTATTAGCGGGGTAATAGAAGCCTCGGCGGCATCGTCAAATAAGCGTTGTATGGAAACTTTGTTTGCAAGACCAGGATTCGCAATCAGAGAACAAACCAGCCTGTAGGTACTCTGTTTATACAGAAAAAAAATCACTGAAAAATTTGAAGAAAAATTATAAAATTCACTTTCAATGTCTGGCGGTTAGCTAGAATAACAATAAAAATATAATTTAAATAAAATCTTTTTTGTTTTTGTTTTAAACTAACTTATTTAATTTATATTTATGCACTATTGACCGGTTTCGGTTGAATTCAACCTTCATCAGGAACGTACATATATAAACTCTTATATAAGTGATTGCTTTCTTTGATAAAAAAAATACAGTTGTGTGCGTCTACCTACTGTAATTATATAATGTATTGTAGAGTGACTGTACTTTATTCATAAATTGCAGACGCCGCGTACAATGCATCCAACTAAACTCGAAACAAATCATTTTAAGTAGGTACGATAATTACAACAATTTATGAAATGTATTAATTTTGCTTAGAAACGATTGAACAGCGTACGTAATGCATCAACATTAATGCAGTATTCAGTACTAAAATTAGCATTTTAGGTTCATATCGAATAAAGGAAGTGACAGAGCTTAAAGCTGGCGGAATAGATTCAACTAGTGGGCAAGTTCGGTGAGTACGCATGCAAACTCGCATTATTCTCTCTGGACATATGAATTTCCCGGTTGTGCTCCGATAAGGTCTGTAAAATATGATCTCTAGGAGAAAACAACCGACGCATGTATTTATTACCCCATTGTAGGATCTCTCGGGTATGTGGATAATATTGAACGGTAACTAAACAAGTAATGAAACGGCCAACGGTTAGCTGTTTGTGTCTAACAATGTTTCTGCGTATTCACATTTAGTACAGGATCATAAATGATGTACCTTCGGATAGCGTAACTGTTCCTGGCTAGCGAAATGGTACTTTCTTACAGGAAATTCATACAATGGGCTACTCAATTCTGGTTAATTCTTAAATCACATATTATTTATTGTTAAATGTTTCCCATTCGACTATCTCAATACAAAAGGGTTAGACCAGAATTTTCAATTTATTGGAATAACTTATTGAAGGCTTATTGTAATATTTAATCATTGAAGAAAGAATCATTGAAGCATTAACAAATCTCAATGAAACGTGAAACAGAAAAAAAAACATAGAGAAATATCGTTAACTGTTGGAGTGGCGTCTCTACCAATTGAGACCCAATTATTTCCGTCATTTTTATCGATATAGTATTTTCATTTAAAATTATTAAAATTAGATTTATTATGTACGAATTAATTGAGGATAACATTAATCATTTTTAAACAATTGAGATATAATATCGATTTAAATGACGGAAAATAATTCGGTCTCAATAGCTCAGCTAGTGTCTTTTTCTGTTTCACGTTTCATTGCGATTTTTTAATATTATCTTTTTCAAGTGTTAGACCAGGTTTAGAACATCAGCATTTTTCACCAAAACAGTTACCTGACACCATCTAGCAGTGATTTCGTGTGAAAAATTGTAAGAATTAGCTATTTACGGTGCATTGATAGGTTAACTAGATAGCTTAATACAACCTGGAGTTCAATAATCTTTTATCTCTTTCTTTTTTTAAAATTATGTACAATAATTTAATGGTAAATGGTGTTTCTGTATTTAAATATCATCATGATGAACAATGCATTATAGAAAAAAAACTTGTCCTATAAATTTTTAAACGATAATTTTTAAAAATATTTATCAATACTGTAAAACCGGTACGCTTACACAATAATAGTGTAAGTCATAGAAAGAGTTCCGTTTAAAATGTGTCTTATGGTATATAAGGCACTGAATGGGGTGGTACCATAATAATTGACTTATCTCTGCGTGAGGGACAATCTTACTCAGCGACAACTCACTCTCACGTCGGCCAAGTCTGATGCTTCGAACAGACTGGTTGAACCCTCTCGTACGAATGCTGCTGAATTTGGGAACTGAGCTTTTAATGTACTGGGTCCAGATTCTTGGAATGATCTTCCATTTGGTTTGATGTCAGAAAGCAATTTCGAAACCTTTAAGAAAAGTTTAAAAACACATCTATTTAAAGGGGCTATGAACTTTAACACGATGTAAAGCGCTTTAGGTTATTATTATTATTATGTTATTATAGATACGAATAATAAT
Organism: Halesus radiatus; assembly: GCA_022606495.2. NCBI lineage: Eukaryota > Metazoa > Arthropoda > Insecta > Trichoptera > Limnephilidae > Halesus > Halesus radiatus. The sequence continues at coordinate 24,707 of JAHDVE020006625.1, forward strand.
TTTGAATAAATAATATTAGGATGAATAGGTACGTCATTTCCTCAACTGAAGCCGTCGAGTATAAATTAATAATGTTTATTCAAAATATTCCCAAGTCGTTGATCTCGCAGAGAAGCTGTTTTATCTTGCACCTTGAACTTGCTCGAGCTTATCGGATGCAATGTCATCTTAGCGTCACTTTGATGGACCTGTGGAACAATTAGCATAAGATGTATGCCAAGTGCCGCCCACTCGTCATTCGAACCATCAGAAACCTAGGTACAAGTTTTTTTAATACTTTTAAATTCCACTTGATTTTAACAGTTATTGCTAGACGGGTCGTTCTGACCACCGTGCGACGGGCTCCTTCAAGGCTCGCACAGTGGGAGTAAGAGGCTTTGATACGTTCAACAAATAAAAACTTGCGACATGTTTAAGAGGCCTAACGGAGCTCGCAAACAGCTGGGATGTTTGCCTTGACCATGTGAGAATATATTGGTACATTGTGGGACGCAAGAATTGGTTCATTAGATCGATTTTTTTAGCACCATGGGAAACTGGGTGTGGGCGTGATACACACGACACAGTAAAAATACATCAATGTGATCTCATTTATTATGTTTTCGTAGAAAGCAATTACTGTATGGTTTAACTTATTTATTGAATAAAACAAACACTTCATTATAATCGCTAAGTTATTTTAATTTCATCACCCACCGGTTTCGCTTATCACAAGCTTCGTCAGGGTAATATTTAAAACTAAACAAAAATACATAGAGTGTGCATGAACATAGGCGAGATGCACAAGGTATAATAAGAGGGAGACAAAATATAAAACGAAACAATGGAATAGTGAGACAAATAATGGGATAATACATAAAAGAAAGAAAAAGAAAGAAAGAGAAAGAAAGAGAAAGAAAGAGAAAGAAAGAGAAAGAAAGAGAAAGAAAGAGAAAGAAGAAATAGAAAATTTAAATTAACTGGAAATAAACATAATATGGGACTGTAGGACAAGTTAAGTTGTTTATTAAGAATATTACTATCAATTTTTTAATTATATTTATTTTCTAATCCAATGGCAAAAGTATGTTTTGTGAACAAATATGACCATTTCTCTACAGATTAGTACAATAAACATGCGGATTTTAAAGGAATTTGTTATATCCACTCTCTCTGATCTTCCCAGTTAGTAAAAGTTGAACATTCTTCTCATGGCATCATGGCAGTATTGCTTGTATTGGTATTGATGACTCTCGTGGGATAGTCAAGAGTACCACGAGGAATCCTGCTCCGAGGCCGGGTCATAAATATACGGCTCCTTATCAGGATCGGAATACAGTCAAAGACAAGTTATCGTAACGGGCTTTGATGGCATCGGATGGCATCTTTGATGGCACAGAATTAAGTAAAGTTCTCAGATCTTTCATGGCTTGTCGACGATTTAATGTTAAAACAACCTACGATGAAGTTATTCGAAGTTTTCATTGGAGCAAAAAAAAGTCATATACGAGTATATACTTAAGTTTATCCAATGTCATGCATTCGTAGTAAGGTCTCCCCAGTTGAATTGGTGATGTCTTTAAAACATAATGATGCAGCTTTCCATTACAGAGTTCAAAGCTCCCGTGCTCAAGCTGGGAATGGCTTTCCAATAAAACGAAATGGCCAACGAAACATTCCTCGTCGCCATTTAGCCAGAAACGGTTGATGTCGCGGACATTATGCACAAACATATGATAGCATAATGAATATTATGCAATGCAGTAAAAGCGCAATAACGCTAAATAATTTCAACGATTTCCTCTGATCATGGAGTTAATGATATGATACGTATTCATTCAGCGAGGGAAGTTAGTTAAGTAACGCTTTCGTCATCAGCAAACTGGTTTCTTCCCGAGGAGAGTCTGCTGAAATGCATCGTGCGGAATCTTCCTTTTATCAAAAGTCGTCTTTCTTCTGGTCAGATTTTAAGGATACGGAGTAAATGATACGTCCACTTCTCCGCACTCTTATCAGCTTCTGGTGCAGGGGTCTGGTTTTATCCAACACCATCTCGGAGAAGCCGTTGTTCATTAGCAAACTGGAATTAAAGCCTTGAGGTTTATCTGCAAATCTAGGAAACTTTGCATAATAATCGAGGAATGCTGTCTTCCGTTGCTCCGTGCGGTAATCACAAATGTTGACGATGTTAAATTTAATGATACCTCGGCTTCCATAAATAGAATGCAGGAGCAATATTTCCGAATAAGGATGAACGACTACTTGAAACATTTCATTGATTTTTCTAAAACGTTACCAATTCTCACTTCAAAACAACATTCGCAATTCTAGAAGAAAAACATTATGTTTTTAAATGTTAATTTCACTTCAGTCATCTGAAACAATCTTAACGAAAACAACATCGAATGGTCCTTCATAATGAATCTTAATCACCATAATTAACACGCAAATAATACATCGTTCCATTGATCTAAAATCAAAGTGTGTTAGATTATCTCGAGTTATGATGCTCATTCTATACGAACAGAATTCAGATAAACTCTTTGTTAATTGACATCACTTACGTAGTTTATGACTTGGTGCGGCGATCAAATAGTGATTCAGCCGGAAAACAGGTTTGCTAATTTGACAAGTGTTTTCACGAGATAATTATAGGCTAAACCGCTAAAGGATGCTTCCTTCAGCCGTTGTAGAGATTACATCACCGTTTAGAGGCCATTGGAGCAGTGACCGTAAAAACTGGTTTCGTTTTCGGCGAGATGAGTTTTGGCCATAGAATTGTACAAATATATTGTCACTTCGGGTCATCGCGTGCTTAACGGTAAACTTGAAATTCTGCATATATGCTTAACGCCCACCTCGAATACCGTGCGTTTCATGTGAGCATGAAAGATAAAAGACAGACGGGTGAATATATTATATGGACTATGTTTCCGCATCATAAAATGGAAATCTTAAACACTTAACGGATTAAAAAGCAAGCATTTTGTCATGGTATTTTATTAAATTCGAATAAATCAGACGTAATGTCGCACCTCTACTAAAATCAGCTCTATAGACTTACTCATGCTGACTAACAGAAACTGCAGTAATGTCACTTATTGAAACCATTTAGATGCACTTTCAGTACGACTTATGAATATCAACGAACTTCCACAAAACATGCATAACGTGGATGACTTCATTATAGTCCAACACACTTCTAAAGTTAGAACAATAAAACTCGGATCAGGTCAATAGGTTGAGACTATCGTATTATTTTTCAAGCCCCGTTGATCTTGAACCAAAGTTCAAGTTGGTGGTCAGTCAGTCCAATTAATATACACCACATCGCGGGTCTAATTTTTCGTCTATTCTCGGTTCCTGGTTCTCATGTTCCCGATAGCGCGATTACCTATTCCTCCTGCGAGCGTCATGTCGCCTCGTACTGCGCCAAAAAATCTGGGCAACGTGACCAGAAAGCCATTGTCCGAGAAAGCGATAGATCCCATACTGTGTTATAATTCACCGCTGACATAATGACTGTCAGCGGCCGTGTGTTTTGGTCACTTCACACTTAGCATTCACATTTCATATAGAAAGTTCCTGGCCTATAATGTTTCAATTACTTCACACGAGAGTACCTCACGCTCATACTTTAATTTTTAATCAGTGATAAACTTGAATTTATAATTTAGTAACATACATTACGTATTTGAACTATTTAATATATTTTTCTTACGATTAGTATTATTTCTTGCTAATTTATCTAATTTAACCCCGCTAATCTGACTAAGAAAGTAAAGTCATCGGTATTACCTATTGTATTATATAGAATCATCAACAACCTAATTGACAGCCCTGCCATCCTCGCCACTATTAAATTAAATGTACTGACGAGGAACACAAGATAAACTGTAATATTTTTCTGCAACACTTACATAACCAACTATCAGTCTCATTCATTAACCAATAGGATGCATGATCTGAGCAACAGGTTAGGAGGTGTTGTTTATGTATTTGCTGACTCCATTTATACAGTAAAGCGTCATCTATACCAGGACTTGATGAATCCTACAATATTGTAGCTTGGATAATGTAGAGGTAATGATTTGTGTTATAATATTGTTTTGCTTTTCGATTTTATGTCACTGTTAAACATTTGAAAAAGATTGTTCATTACTTTATGGTTTAGAATCTCCATGTACTTGTAATTTTCGATAGCTATTTATATTATGTTTTAAAATCCATGTAAAAGTCCAGATGAGCATATAATAAAATAAATAAAAATTACATCATCTGAAAATTTGCACTCCTAACATGAGCTCAGCTTGTCGTCCACAGATTTAATATAACAAAAATTCTGAGCATGTCCCAAAAACTGACAATGAGCCACAAAATTCTACACATTTTCAGACGGTGTCCTCAATCTAAAAATGTTTCGAAACATAATTGGTGACAAACGTCAATGACAAAGTGATTTTTCCTTCTGAAAAACCGCGATTGAATCCTTGAAACATTTACACAAAGTCAAAATGTATCCGTTTACTGTTAGCTTAGATCATTTTGGGTGTTCGTATTCCACGATTTGCTAGAATTGAATAGTAATCGGTAATTGACATGTTGTAATTTGTAATGCAGAGCTATTCGGGCAATGCCCGAAATTGGGCACTGATTAGTAATACAGAACATGAATTTCTCTCTCACGAGTCGAATAGCGAAGCATCCGCTATGTAATCGCGTATTACCCATGTATTTAGTACCGTTGTATCGGAGTTTGGTCAAATGGTGTAGAAATTTTGGTCAATAATTGTCATTGCCTGTAGTATCAGAGGTGTTCTTTTGATAGCATTTTGATCGAGTGTGGGATATTTTTATTTATTTTATTGCTACTTAACGCCACACGCTTGATTTTTATGTTTCCTATTTTATGACCCAAGATTGAAGATGGAACTATTAATTTTGTAGGTGTAGCTAGCCACCCACACAATAGATTGTGAAATATCAATTTGTATTTAGATTGAATGTGCCTATAGTGTTGTACATGTGAATTCCGATTGCCGCCTAACTGAAGGTTCCCTGGGTGCTGGTTATCACAGTTGTCGGATTCTGTCAGTCTGTCAGCCCCCGTCTCATTCATTGTCCCGTGCGATGGGCGTGACGGGGCGTGACGCAGAGTGACGGAGGTGACGGGGTGACAGGAGTGACGGAAGTCACCCATGAAAACGGCATACCGCAAGGGCCAGAATCGAACCCTTTAATATTGATACATTCACAAATCGAAATGAAAAGGTTTCCTTCAATGCGCGCTTTGACAGGATTCGGAAAATCCAACGCGTTCTTTTTAAAAAGTGAATAATACGTTTTATCCCAGAATGAGATCATATTCTTTAATAAAAAAATTATTTTGTTAAAAAAAATATGATCAAGTCCTTTGACATTTCCTTGACGCCCACTGAAAAATTGTTTTCTTTAGTCACCATTGAATTACACGTAGTATTTAAAATCGACATTTAAGGCCTGGTGCCCGTTTCCGGTTCTTTTTAAGGATAAGACAAGTCCTTATCCTTAGCCTAGGCTTAAAGGCTGTTTGGTTAATTACGGTCCCGGTTCCCTCAAGATGACAGCTGTCTTTCAGCAAATGACATTTTTTTTAAATATCGTTATTTACGTAGTTTTAACATTATTAGTGCCTTATTTATGGCATCATAGCGCTATTTAATCGACCGAAACTGCGATGTTTGTAAAGTACCCATGCCAAAAGTCCGAAATGTGAGATAAACGTGATTTAAAGTTTTAAAATTATAATAAACTACACGTGTAAAGAAAGTAATAATAAACTACACGTGTTAAGTATGTGTGATACATCCTGAGTCCCAGATGCGACTGAAATCTTTTTAATTTCTGTTGTTTTTTCGGTTTTGTGATTCATTTGGGATGTGTCAATATTATCTTCTTCAATGATTAAAATATTACAATGAGGTTTACAAACTTCAATAAGTTATAAAAACAAAATTGAATATTTCTTTCCAGACTTGTAAAATAAGTCAATAGATGTCTCATATAAATAAAAATCGGGTAGGTATATCCGAGACTCTATCCAGATTGCAATTGAGTTCGGGATGAAACGTTGCAATCATCATAAGGATAGCAGCCAACAATATGGGATTTATAAAAATGGAGGATAATATTAACAAATCTTGAACACGAAGAATGATATCGGTGTAAATGGCTTAAATTGAACTGGTCTCATTAGGTAAGTTGGTTAAGCGGTTACTCCGGATAGGTAGAGGTCCCGGGTTCGAGTCACAGATGCGACTGAAATCTTTTTAATTTCTGTTGTTTTTTCGGTTTCGTGATTCATTTGGGATGTGTTAATATTATCTTCTTCAATGATTAAAGCATCCATAATTTTTAATAATACTGTGATAATATTAAACTATAAACTCCTTTGCTGCCATTGACATAGAATAGGAACCGCAGTTAAGCAAAATATCTCTAACCCAAAGAAAAAGGACCATGTCTTATCCTTAAAAAGAACCGGAATCAGGCCCCTGAATCTTTACACACAAAACCGACTTACACGTTATACTATTGTGTCAATAAGTTTTTTGTGCAAAATTCTCCAATTGAAGTTGTAAACTCTCTCGTAAAGTTTATATTAAAAAAATAATCCAGTAAAATAAATCAAAGTTAACAAAAATAAACATTTCACATTGTAAATGATCTATGGAGTACCATATTCATTCATAAAAAGCAACTTCATGAATATATTTAAATAAATAAATGTAAATAGTAATTCTTTCTATGGCGGATTTATTGACTATCCAAATTTGGCACCGTTTTAATTTTATATTTTATCTGATAATATATCATATTTTTTTATCGGTTCTTTAAATTTATTTATGGCAAAATATCGATACATCATCAAAAAAACCTACCTGATTTTCAACTGTTTGGAAATCGTTAATCTCTATTTAATACAAAGATCATTAAATAGGCGTACAATGAAAAAACACGAATTGTATTGTTTATATTCAACTAATAATAGTCAAACCAGTCTATTAATGGCAATGAGTCATTGGTGTAACGGACACGTGTGCGTCATCTTTCTTTGTTGCTTTGAGTTATATTGTTACAATTACAAATATTAATTTACAATACTCAATACTTAGTACTTCACAGAATTTTAATTATTTTCTAACTAATTCGGTTTTACCGGTAATACATCATTTTAAACACCGTTCAAGTTAGAATTGGGTGGGAGTAAATAAAATCATACGAATAAGTCGTCACAATGTGGATTAACCACAGTTTGAAAATGGAATTGAACACCGAAACAGATGTCATAATAATAAAAACTAAAATACTTGCAGAATTTAATAATAACATTAATAGATTTGATTTACGTTCAATTTCTAAAAAAAAATATAACCATAAATAAGTCTTCAGATTGGTTTGACTTTAGCTCATATTGCTTGGCAATAAAATGTAGATATTTAATAAAGTAGAAATATATTTTTTCATTAATATGACAAAACGAACTTCTATCTTTGGAATTTTGTTACTCAAAATCGAATTTGACAATTCGTTTTAAAGAAACAATGCAAAAACGTAAAAATGTATTTTTTTATCTCTGAATTCGATTATTTTATTTTTTATTTATCCAGTGGCGTGCATTTCTCTGTAGCTAAGGGTAGGCTGCAATATTTTCGACTGTAAATAGATAATATTGAATATTTTGGCGGCTTTTCCTTTCCCCTGATCGTTGTGGCCACGTTGACAAATGAGTAAAAGTTGCTTATCTAAACGCATTATATTGTAATTTGTCTTTCTGTTTTACAAAACTTGATCTTTACATGCTTATAAAAAAATTCAGACCCATGTTCTTAAGTTAAACACACTCCACTGCTAACATCTAAAACATGGTTATTTGAATACATAGATTTCAGAAATACACAACATTTCCTTTGTCCCAAGATGTGGTGTAGAATCACCTCATTTCGGAAAATACCACTAATATCTGAATATCGTTAGGTGAAAGTAAAAAAATGCACTTGAACCATCGTTCTATTTTAATCTTGCAATAATCTTCCTATGAACCATCTTGGTGTTGTCATTTAATTTTTTTAAAACGATCGCAGCCCCCACAATTTTTGTCTAATATAAAATATCGGACTGTACATCTAAATTTAAAAAATAAGCTTTCTAGTACGTACCTACCCATATTCTCATTTTAAATATTCCTAAACGAAATTTAAGCTATTGTAATAATATCTGGAAGTAATTATTACCTTATACAAATAAATTATTGTAACAACTCTGCAAAAGTGATTAAAATTACGTTAAGTATACGACTTTTTCCGAGTACAAATTTAATATCGCGATTACGGACACTTACGCTTCAGAAACGGCGATGGGCGACATCTGTTGACAATTCGTCGAAGCTTAAAACATAACGAAATGGTGCGTTGGGTTCTAAATTGAAAAAGCATTTATTAAATACTATCTGATGTGTACCCGGTCTTGCTCGGATATTTTTATTTATTATAAAGTTATGAAGTTGTGAATTTTTACTTGTCGTTTGGGTGCCATAATTGATTTGACAGCGAAAGTAATGCCTTGTGACGACTATTACTATTTTTGAACAAAAAACATTCATTTGTAAATTTTATTTTACACCAAACATTTATTTTTTCAAAACATTTCTAAATAATAAAGTTCTTAAGTAGATACTCGTGCTTTGCATTTTGAAAGTATTCTATTTAAACAAACCTTTTTTTGAATATGTAATCTGTGGCTAACCAGAGTGGTCTATCTATGGGCTTATCTCAATACAACATGGCGGTTTAAATGTTTTTCATAGTAATTTTAAAACGTTATAGCAAGAGTTTTACATATTGGATTTCATTCAAATTACTCTCTAAACCTTCCTGGCACTAATAAGAACAAACTGTGCTATTTTCAGCGAAATCCGTAGAGCGATTTTCGAGAAAATCGAGGACACATTCATTTTTAATATATAGAGATTTAAGGTTAAAATGATTTATTATTTTGTTCACTTATAAAAAATAAAAACATATCTGAACGAGTAGGTACATATTTTGTTACTATGCTGTTTCAAAGTCTTGGCTATTTATAATTTGCTTATTTCGTGTGAATTGAGAGCGGTCAACCTGTACAATATATAATTGGCTTCTGCAATCTGCAAACCAGAACATCGTGTAAACCCGGCTTACGTACACTGCAGCCAACAACAATGCGAAAAGCTCCGCAAATAAAAAAAAACCTACTTCAGCACGAGACAAACAAATTAGTATTGTCACTGTATCATGGAAAATATAATATATAGCGGAACGTAATTTGCTGAGAATTAAATAATGATCCACTGACGGAGTGATTTATATTTTGAGTTGAATACGGTATTAGTGATTACACCTTTCTGGTGTTCCCACAGTTATATACCATTTAAATCTAAACAATTGTGTGACAATAATATTAGGTACGCCTCTATCACATTGGCTAAATAATACTCATAACATCTTTCTAATATTGAACCCAATTTAATAAATAAAAATTGGAACCGCTTAATGTAATCACCGGTTTAAAGTGGCGTTCGCATTTTCTATTCAAATTTTTATATTGACCACTTTTTAAACCCAAGTTTAACTAGAATTGGTATCAAAAGAAACCTCATATTAAACGAATTATTTAAATAAATTAATTAAAAATTTCTTTGTAATCACCACTTTAATAATTAATAAGATAATTGTGTTTTGTATTCTGTATATTCCTGATGAGGAAAGCATCGCTTTCGAAACATGTTGTTATGTATCTATTAATAAAGTGGTGATTACAAAGTAATTTTTAATACATTTATTAATAATGACGCCACAAAGTGAATACCAATCTTTTGAAGGAATTATTTAAGGGTCAACACTCCAAAATGGTCCTGAACATCTGCAGGTTGCTTACTGAAGCAATACCACAAATGATATATTTATAAATTCTATACGGGTAGTTAGGAAAATGTACATGGTTTCAAAATACAAAATCTTTAAATCATTAAATTCTAATAAATACATCCTAAAATGCCTAAAAATATGTGAAGTTTGAAAAGCAGTCTAAGCAATTTTGAACGTTTTGCAAAAAAATTCTATTATGTATTTCATATAGAATTTAAAATACTACAGTTTGAGGAATATTGTCTTATAAACTTACCTTTACATCTAGATTTATCTGTAAAGGTTTTACAGAAAAATCATTTGTAGTAGTTTGTATTTTTGGGTACTGACCGTTAAATCTATAGTATGAATGCTTTGACTACACTTTGTGCTTTACTAATGTTTATTTTCTTTTTGTTTCAGCTCCCTTGAGTGATTCGACTGAGATCGAGTCGTACGACGAAGGTAAGAAACTTGAATAAAATCATTCGAATAAAGTTTACCCGCCTAATTGGCGGTAGGTGTAGTTATTATTAAAGTACAATTGATAGTAGATATCGTAAGGATATTTGAGTCTTAAGTTCAAACTGCTAATCAGTAGTTACCCGTCTGCAAAACAAGTAATAAATAATAATGATAAATCGTTAAACAGCATAATTCTCTAATAAAATACATCATTAAGTTCCCGGTGAACTTTGCATGAGAGTTCAATCAACAAACTGAGGATTTCAAACTACAAAGGCAACAAACAAAACAACTAAATATTAGTCGTGTGAAGTCCGATGCTTTTTGATTAATCGATGATTCGGTTCAATTGATTCATTTCTGTGAATTTCCATGATTCGTTCATTAACCGAATACAGTTTAATAAACAACTATTCAAGAAGTATGCACTTACTTTTTAGTATAAATAGTGATTTTATTATATTATAATGTGGCAATGTTTTTCGAGAAATATATTTAATGATTGAGCTCGAAATGGAAAGCAATGAAGCGTATGAAGCAATATCCAGCAATTATGAATTGTACAGCTTCAGATGAACATGTAAGTGGACTGTATAACACAAATTAACGATAATGATGTTAGATAAAGTTGAGTAAAACTGAATGTACACATGTAGGATATAAACAAGGAATCGGAGGAGATAAGAAAACCAAAACACGAAGGGGTTCAGGCAGACAAACATTATCACCATCAGTTTATACATAGTTTAACGAAAGCACGATAAATTCAGAGTGCTGTACATCGAGATAATTAACAAGAAACGGCAAATACTAGAGAAAAAAGTCCTTAACAACGAACAACACGAAAATAATCCCGTTATTTATTTCTCCCGCTCAAAACAAAAGAGTCCGAACTTGTACTATTTTTTTATTCCATTTTTCAAATAATTTCAAATTAAGTAGTGCAGCGGTTAAGGTAGGAACTGGATAAATAACGCTACGGTAGGAACCAGCCATATTCTTATTTCAAAATTCAACAGCTAGAGATGAAATAAAAACAATTAATAGTACGCGGTAGTATTAACATTTAAAAAAAATATATCCGATTCACTGGGGTATTTTAAAGATTCGTTCAATAAAAGTGAATCACCGATGCTCAAACATCACTACAAAACAGTTCAAACAACAACAAAATACCTCGAGCAAGTGTTTCGATAATGTATTCGATGATATAATAAGACAATACTACCATTGACCTTGATGATTTTTTGTGCGTCTCTTGATGACTCTGCGCGACCTTCCCGCGTCACGATTTTATTCTACGGACTGTTACGTCATCGGCCGGAGATCTGTTCACCTTATTTACCTGCTGTGAATGCCTGAAGATTCGCTTCCGTAAGTCAATTAAAATACATTAAACGCCACGACGCTGCTGAACAAGACAACTTTGATGAAATGACTTAACCATTGAGGTACTTAGAGCTCAGATACCTTCGTAAGAACACAGAAATGTACTTAAATACATTATTGCTAGGATTTGGTAGTCAAGTCTGTTTATGTTTGTCATTATGTTATTTGCTGATAGGCACCTATATTTCAAGAGACATGCTTGACGAAATAAGCGCTAGTTAATTCAATGTTTGTGAGTTCAATTACACTTCAATCATACTAATTAAAATGCTCGATTCTTGTCGACCCCACATGCAATTAAATTCCGTAGCTCTTTGACTACCAATAAAATGAATGGAATACATTTCGATAGATCAAAATAATGATAATTACAATAAAAATATGGTAATAATAATAATAAGTACTTTGTTTACACCACTGTTTTAAATATATAATTATCAACATGTTTCGAAAGCGAAGCTTTCCTCATCGGGATACATAGTATACTAAAAAAATAAAAACAATTATAGAAAAGTGATAAACATAAAAAATAATAAATGAAAAATGTAAATTATTGAAAAAATAATTTTTTTATTGATAATTTTATACTAGAAATTTTTAAAATAGACAATTTTTATTACCAATATAAATAAAATCAAGAAAATAACAAGGCATTAAAAATTAAATAACGATAGATATTATTATTAAAATTTTACTAACTAACTAACTAACACCATCACGCCGTTTCGCCGCAGCGATAGGCAGAAAGGGCGGACCGCAAAACAACTCGATCTTGGCATACACTTCTTGCTTCATTCACATTCATACATCGTCTCATACATTCTCTTCTATTATTACGATTTTGACATGGCCCGACTCAAGTATTTGATTCACTTGATCGTGCCATGTCATCCTCGCGCGTCCCCGGCTTCTTCTTCCATTCGAATGGCATCATATATTCTTCTTACACTTCTTTCTGTTGTCGAAACATGTTGATATTTATATATTAAACACAGTGATGTAAACAAAATACTTGAAAATAGAAGGTCCATAGAAGCCCGAATAAATCCGGCTTCCAAAAAACTGGACGTCTTGCATAGGCCTAGCAGATTATTCAAAAGGGATTAGTTGTTGACCCTGTACAAACCACAAGTCCAACAATAGAAATTGGGAGCCACTTCTGGGCTGAAGCTTCAAATTACCTGGTAAACCTGCTTGATTCTGTGCAAAGGAGGGCGGTCCGTCTGATTGACAACCCGTTGTTAACAGACCGGTTGCCATCTTTAATGCACAGATTTAATGCAGGTATTCTCAATGAAGCCTGCTCGAAGGAACTAGCAGCATTGATCCCTACAGCACCGGTGTACATACGCGAAACTCGACGGACACGAGCCGAACACCCGTTCACAGTTGATTTCAGCTTCACGAGAACGGGTCGTTTCTCCGACTCATTTTTATGTAAGGTGGCTCGCATGTGGAACGAGCCAACGCAGCCCAGTCAGGTAGTGATACAGGTTCCCTGTCTTTAGACAGTTTTTAAAAGATAAGATTGCAAAGAAGTTGATTTCTTTTAGTTACTTTAATAGCTGCTCTATAATAGGTATGATGAATAAATCTTCAGTATTGCATGACCACTAGAAAAGATGCCTAAACTTGAGGTTAACCTTTTGATTTTAGTTGTTCCGTATCGGGAACCAAATGACGGTCCTCATAATACCCGTTCTATCTCCCTTTCTCTTAAGGTCACACATGTGTTTTAGAAAGAGAGAACTCCAGATCTCACTTTACATCATATTCTAATAGTAGACTGAAAGTGAACAAATCGTTCACTACTATAAATTTTAAAGCCACCCATTGGTTATCCCCATAAATTGCAGCACCGCGGAATGCTAACACGACGTAAATTCATAATCAAAATCAACGGATCTTCGGTCTACTTTATAACTCAATAAAACGTATTATTTAGTAATAACGTTAAATCTTACTTGTTTACGAAGAAATAAAACTTTTCCCACGAAGAGTAATACTTATGGCGCATCTAGCCATAACTGTTTTTCAAAATCATTCTCGAAATGAAGTAATAATTCAGTTGATTATGTGTATGAATATACTATAGGCAAGTTCATTGTTTCATTGTTATATCGCTCAGTATGCAAATGCAGAAAAGATGCAGCCTAGCGGAAAAAACCCGCACTAATGGTTTGAAAATTGAGCTTCTAACGCGATGGGATTTTATTACGACCTATAAAAGTTAATATTTTTAGCGAAATAACATGTGCAACTACAAACAATGGCGGTTGGAGACCTTTTTTTAGCAATTTTTTTAGAAAAAAAAACAGATCTGTGAATACGTATTACGCTTCATTTAGCATTTCTGCGGGGATGTGGCGCGATTAGTCAATAAAATCTATTGGATAATAAACGATTTAAATATTCGGATTTAAAAGGCAGTGGCGCAGTCCATAAAGGATGAAAGGCAGTGCCTATCTTAAGAAAATATTGCGACGTAAAAACTCCACAAAATTTAGGGAAAAATTTAAATGTTTTCAGAAACACTTAATTTGTTTTTACAACAATCAACAGAAAATAATGAAAAAATATTCTATGTTAAGAAATTACAGTCTGACAATAAAACTAGATTTTTTTTTCATTTCTATGGTACAACGAAGATACTCAATTTGACATTTGTTCTACTCATTCAATTTTTTTCACATTCGAAAATGAATCCAAAACAACGTGTGTATTAACTTTTTTAATTTATAAATATGATCTTTGAATTGTTTTGATTTTTATAAATAAATTTCAGACATACAAAAAACGCCATTTCATTGCAAAGAGTTAAATAATCAAAAAAAAAACTTTTAATATAAAATTGTCTTAGAATATGACGTAGAATCACCTCCTTTTGGAAAGTACCAGTAATGTCTGAAGACCGTTTGGTAAAGTAAAAAATATATACATTTGGGGCAAAGTACATTTTGTCAAAGCAATCTTTCTGGTGTATTCCTTTTGTGCAAAATTATGCATGCATCAATTGATACACAAAACATTTTATCTCAAATCAACATTAATACGCCAACAAGAAAATCAACAAGGAGGATAAAAGACATTTTTTTATATTTACACCTATCATACAAATACGGGATATTTCTCTCCTTTATCGCGGATATTAAGAAATTACAATACTACACACTGCCCTAATAATGAAATAGACATTTTTAATGACACAGTTAATCAATAAAACAAAAAAGTTTTATCATTAATATCAAACTGATAATGTGAAGATGCCCTTTATTATGTTCCAAAACAGTGTACCATCAGCACAGGTGACAATTAGGAGTTAGTTTATACAGCTGCTTATAGTATGTTTTCGATCTATCACTTGTTTGTCATTTGCTTTAGTATCATTTTTGCCAGATAATAATTGTTGTTTATTATACTTATTAATTATTATTGCTTTTTAAACACTCATGTATGTAAGTTTTGGGCATATTGCCTGTTTTATGTATATATATTAATTTTACTATGAGCCATCTCGGTGTTGTCGATTAAAATATTTTAAACGATCGCAGCGCCCTCAATTTGTGTCTACTTTTAAATAAAAGACTGTACAATTGAAAATACTGCAACTTACCCTTAGTCATAGAGCAATGCACGCCACTACTGGTCTTAATCCATACTTCTTTTCCCATAATGTGGAAAAAATGAATCAACCGCAAAAAATCGCATGCAAATATCTTAGCCTTTGGCGGATTTATTTGAAATCTTTTGAGATGATCACGCTTAATAAAAGTCTGCTTTGAGGAGTTTCTGTGAGTTATTTTTGTCGATTTTTATCCGTAATTTCTATAAATTTATATTTCATCATAACTTGTTTGTTGTCGTGATAGACCTACCAATGTTTCCGGGAAAATAACAACCTTCAATTAACATGCTTTGATATTGTTGATACCAGTTGTCAGTGCGTAAAATCACAACAAACATCGCTCCCAAAATTTTTATCATCTTAACACATGTTTTGATGTTTTCTCGCCTTGTTAAATCGTACCTTAAAATTTGTTTTAATTACATACAATGGGAACTTGTACCCGCTAAGCCAATGCAATTAGCTTGTCAGCAGGAGTTTAGTTCAACAATATTATATAATACAACATTAAATAACAATCATCATTCAAATGTAGCGCAACAATAGAATAATATACATGAACAAGCAAGTTGTGATCAATGTACGCAAGTTGGAAAAAATATAAAAAAAATATATGAAAACAGTTTAAGTATTTATTGTTTTGGATAAAAAAAAATCGTAGTCACTATTTTGAAATGCTATAGTGATTAATGTGAGTACATTTTTTAACAATTTTCGAAAAGTTTAGTAAATATGAAGACTAGAAAAAAATATTTCGTGGATAACTGCAACAAAACTTACGTATGACTGTTGGAACAACAACTTCATCGCATGGCGCCCTTGGTTGCTAAAGAGGAGTAGGGGTCGCCCATAGATGAGTTCGGCTGACGATCTGAAGAGTTCAGACTTCGGATGGATGAGAATCGGTCAACCTGTAAAAAAATCGGGAGGTCTATGTTCAATGCCGGACTTCAGAGAGCTCTCAAAGAAGTAAATAAAACTTTAACACATAAATCAGACAAAAATCTTGTGTCGTAAAGTTTCTCCAAACTCGACTGAAGAGTAACAAAATCAGATAAAGAAACCATTTGTTTTTCTGGACAATTAAGTCATTGTTGCACTTACTGTCTTCCTGAAACGCTGCAATCAATAACAAGATCACAGTGAGAAGATACCAGCTATTGGTAAACACGAAAAGGCGTCCGTGAACTTGGTGTAATCACACGGATGGAACAATGGAGACGCGATACACTCCAGCGCGCAGAAGAAGGTCCCACCAGTCATCTTTCATACAAAGATCGTATCTCGTCTAGGCTAAACTCGACGAGCTTAACCCCTTTATGCGTAACTGTTATACAGATGTTAACTCCTGTTTCTATGATGGATTTTTATAGTCATCGTGCATCCCTGTTCGATTTTTGTTCTGCGGCTGAGAGCTCCGTTGTAAGTTGCAACTCCTCTTTCTGTTACATGCGTCGTAAATGAGGAAAAGGAAAACGTTGCGACTATTACGTATGCGCTATGGAAATTTGTAATACTGGTAAGTTTTTTAAAGTTATTAACAATGTTTTTACCTTTTTTTCCAGAAGCAGGATGTTACTACAACTTCCAGCATTACGGAGAAGGAGATAGAATAATGACGAACGAACCCTGCCTGAACTGTACCTGCCACAATAGGATGCTCATGTGCTACCTGAGGGTGTGTCCCTTCACGAAACCCATCGGCCAGGACTGTACCGTGGAGAAAAGGGGAGATCAGTGCTGCCCCATCATCACCTGTCCAGATGGTAAGATCATCACTACATATTATGACCAGACATTGTCCATTATTTTTAACAATAAAAATCTTTCACCCTATGCTACTGAAATCAAAAGACCAATAAACCGTCTTTCAAAAGACCTTACACTAAATCCTTTTCCAAATACTTTAATTACAAAAATATGCTTTTTCGTAGTTCCAGTTGATCTCGTGGATTCCACAACCGTTGGCACAGTGGCTTCGACCGAAGTTGGTCACCATGATACCTACGGATGCTCGATCGACGGCCGGTTCTACACAGATGGCGCCCAAGTCCCATCCAAGCCCAATAAGCCTTGCGAACTCTGCTACTGCATCAGGAATATGACTGCCTGCGTCATGCAAGAGTGTACCCTGCACGTGGAGGGATGCACACCTGTTTATCAGAGGGGAGTGTGCTGTCCAGTGAGATACTCATGTGGTAAGTCCTACATAATTCACTACTTTTGCAAATAATCATTTAATAAACAAAGATGAGTAAATTATAATAAGGTTACGATTATTTTCATTTCATTGTCTTATTTTATGATATGTGTCCTATTTCAGATCACCCAGAAGAAGACGGACCATTAATGATTGATGACATGACGACGACAACAGTCAGACCAACGCCTGGATTTATCTTGACCACTACGCTCACCCCCGGGTACACTATGGAATGCACACATCACGATGAAGTGTTTGCTGATGGAGCCATGATTGCTACAGATAAGGCTTGTGAGCACTGCTACTGCATGAAGGGAGACATTGTATGTGCTGTTCAAGAGTGTGGAACTCCAATGGAAAACGAAGGCAAAAATTGTACTGCAATCGCACCAAAAGAAGGACAATGCTGTCCAGATAACTTCGTTTGCGAAGGAGAAGAAGCTCCGACTACCGTACTTTCAGAAAGTGGCAAAGATGACACAACCGAGGACATCAAAATTATCGAACAAGAACTAGAGACCTCTAAACCAGCAGTAGATGCTAGTCATGCAGATTCAGATAGTGATAAATACGCAACAACCGAGGGCATCAAACATAAACCAGAAATAGAAACATCTAAACCAGAGTTGTATGCCACTACCGTACTTTCTGAATCTAACAAAGATGAGACAACAGAGAGTTTGAAGCATACACCAGAATTAGAAACGGATTCAGAAGCAACTATTGCCGATTCCGATATTGACAAAGTCGCTACAACAGAAAGCTTTATACATGAACAGGAAATAAGTGCAACTAAATCTGGACAGGTTGTAACTACGAATCAGCATGTTGACAAAGATTCAACAACACAGGGTATTAAACATGAACCAGAAGTTGAAACAATTAAACCAGAGTATGATGCTACTACTGTAATTTCAGAATCTGACAAAGATGCAACAACAGAGGGTTTCAAACACGTACCAGAATTAGAAACATCTAAATCAGAATTAGATGCAACTACTGAACATTCTGACAAATATGATGCAACTGAGAGAATTACACATAAGCCAGAAGTAGAGGCAACCAAACCAGAAATTGATGCCACCACTATTATTTCCGAAACTGACAAAGATGCCACGACAGACAGTTTCAAGCATGATCAGGAAATAGATACATCTAAACCAGAACAAGATGCCATAACTGTACATCCATACGCTGATAAGGAAGCCACAACCCAGGGTGTAAAACATGAACCAGAAATAGAAACATCTGAACCAGATTTTGATGCATCTACTATACTTTTCGAAACTGAAAAAGATGCCACGACAGAGGGTTTCAAACATCAAGAGAAATTAGATTCATCAAAACCAGAACAAGTGGCAACAACTATGCATCCATATGCAGATCAAGATGCCACAACTCAGGGTATCAAACATAAGCCAGAATTAGAAACATCTAGACCAGGGCTTGAGGTTACTACTATTCTTACCGATGCTGTCAAAGACGCCACAACAGAGGGTTTCAAACATGAATACGAATTAAAGGGAACTAAGTCCGAACAAGATGTAACTACTTTGCATCCAAATGCTGACCAAGATGCCACGACACACGGTATCAAATATGAACCAGAATTAGAAACATCTAAACCAGAGCTTGATGCTACCACCGTACTTTCAGAATCTGGGAAAGATGTAACAACAGAGGGTTTCGAGCATGAACATAAAATAAAAGAAACGAAGCCTGAACAAGATGTTACTACTTTGCATCCGTATGCTGACAAAGATGCCACAACGCTCGGTATCAAACAAGAACCAGAATTAGAAAAATCTAAACCAGAGTATGATTCTACAACTATACTTTCCGAATCTGACAAACATGTAACAACTGACGGTTTCAAACATGTACCAGAAATAGAAACATCTAAACCAGTTTTAGATGCAACTACGGGAGATTCCGAAACTGACAAAGCTGCAACAACAGAAGGCTTCAATTATGTATCAGAAATAGACACGCTTACGCCAGATTCAGATGCAACTATTGTAGATTCCGAAACTGACAAAGCCATCACAACGGAGGGTTTCAAACACGTACCAGAGGTAGAAGCATCTCAATCAGAACCAGACACCACAACTAAACATTCCGATGTTAACAAAGATGGAGCAACAGAGAGTATCAAACATGAGCTTGAAATAGATGTTACTACTGTACTGCCGGAAAGTGTTAAATATGCGACAACACAGGGTATTAAAGATGTATCAGAAATAAAAGTAACTACTTTGATTCCTGGTGGTGAAAACGACTCCACAACACATGGCACTAAGATTGATCAAGATTTGGAAATATTTAAGCCACATGAAGTCACAACCCAATCCTCCGAAGAGGAAAAAACTGTCACCGAAAGAATTTTGATCCAAACCACTTTGAGTTCAGATGTAAATGAAGATATTTCAAAAACCACAGTAGGACTTAGAGATAACAAGGGGGAAAATGAAGAACCAGAAGAAAATGTTTCCGAAAATGAGATTTCTGAACACACAGATGAGGCGACTGAAAGTTCAATAGGAGAAATCGAATCCACTGAAAAACAAAAAGAGCATGACACTACACAGAAAGATATTCTATTGGTACCGTCAACAGAGGATTATGGAACAGACCATATTAGTTATGATCAGAAAACGGATAATGCTGTTCCCGAAGAAGTGGACGCATTTACAGGAAAGCCAACTACAGTACTCGATAATATTGACCCTGATTCTGCTACAGATGGGCATCTCACGACACCGTCACTTATCAAGGATAAAACAGATGCCGAGTCTCACACTACTCCGAAACAAACCGAGAGAGAAGATGACGATAATTCCCAGCAAGAAATTGTCGGACAAGAGAAAGATAAAACGCCATCAGTTAAAAAAGATGATCACACTTTATCTGGTTTGAGTGAAATCGAGACAACAACACCTTCTTTAACAACAGGTCAAACCATAACAAAAGAATTAGCTATTGATACCACGAAATATCCCGACTATTTCGACCAACCATACAAATCATCAAGTGAACCGACGGACGACTTTGATAATGTTTTTGCACACACTGAAGCTTCTGAAATCGGAGGATCCACTTTATCTGATAATTTGAACACAAGATATACGAATGAAGAAGATACCGATAAGACTAGTCCATCTTTACCTGTTTCCGAAATTATTAAAGATAAAACCGATAATTTGGAAAAACACGTAACGCCAGAATTTGATGAGCATGTCACCAAAATCCCAGTTGAGGAAAGTAGTGGAGATGGTAATTTCGTTGATGAATTTGGATCAGGGGAATCTACGACTGCTGATAGTCTCGATTCTAAGGTGCACATTAGCGACAAAGATGAGGAATCTCAAACTAAAAAACCAACTTCAGAAATAATAAATGAACAAAACGTGCCAGAAATAACTACACAGTCTATTGAAAAGTTGACACAAATTCCAAACATTGTTGATGAACATTCGGCTGAAAATGATTCTTCGGAACAAGACGCAAGTCAGGAGATATCCACAGACCATCTTATTGATGATGAGATCACAACCACCCATGAAGATAAGGAAGCTGATATCACAGTGCACCCAGACATTGACAACGAAATTCATGAAGTGACGACGGCATCCATAATACCAGATGTAGAACAACAAACAAATATTCCAGTCGAAATCTCATCTGAAGCCGGTCAAGAATTTACAACAACACATTCGGTTTCGAAATTCAAAACTGATAAACCTACATCGAATGAGCCAGATGAAAAAGTTTTTGAAAGTACAACTATTTTACATGATACTGATGGCAAAGAATCCGAGAAAGAAGTTGAATCACCAGAAGGAGAACACCCAACAACACCTTTAACTGACAATGGCCACACTGATGCAGAAGACATAACTGGCAAATACGATTCGCTTGAGAAAACAACTGAAAGTCATAAATTAGACCAGGAAACGAGATTACCGGAAATTTCTGATTCAGACTTAGAAAAGAAGACAAAGAAGCCAGAGGCTGAAAAAACAAGTACTGCTACATCAGCGGAGAAAGAAAATGTTACAGAAGTAAGCCACACAGCACCCGAGAAAGGTCATTTGACACCCGAAGAAGATTATGAACATACCACCCTAGATAGTACAGATAGCTTGGATAATGAAAATCAGAAAACAGAAGACCACGAAATTCAACAAAAAACCACACTCTTGCCAGAACGAGAATCAGATGTCAAGGACTTGTACGTGACAGTACCTAGTGTAAAGGATGTGACCGATTCACAAACTATTCAACCCGAGAGCACTCAAAGGCCATTACACTCCGTCGATGAAGAAACAAGTGCCACAACAAAATTACCAGTTGAGCACGAACTGGATCATACAGGAAAGATTGACACTGAAGATAAAATACATTCTGAGCACGAGACCACAACACTTTCATCTAACGAATATGATTCTTACTCTGAAATTCCGCATGTAACACATCCCGAGGATATTGATGGAGACAAGGATGATGACAAAGAAGTAACTATTTTACACCACGATGATCATACATATTCATCAGATGAGAAAACATCCTTACCTGTTGAAGTAACCACTATAGCTTCGGGAGAAAAGAGTGATGTCACCACTGTACGGTTAACTTCCGTAACAGAAGAAGGAAGTCATGAAGAGGAGCACAGCATTTCTGAAGATGGAGTAAAACATGCGACTACCACGGTATCTTCTCAATTATCTGACACCGATGATATAAGTACGAAGGTCCCTGAACAAATCACAACAGAAACACCAACCACAGTTATTGATATACAAGAAAACGAAATCAATGAGGATCATCACAAGCAACCTATTGATGAACCCCGAATTCCAGGCGAAGGAGACTGTTTAGTTGATGGAAAATCATATAAAAACAAGGCTTTGATACCCACAACAAATAGATGTCAGACAGCATGCCAGTGCGTAAATAGCATTATTAAATGCGAACATGTCATATGTTCGCCGCCTCCTTCAAATATGGTTAACTGTCAACCAGTTTATCACGGAAAAGATACATGCTGCCCAATGTACACATGCGAGCATGAATCGGTTACGATCGAATCAGATAACCAAATGTCAGAACACTCAACACCGTCAGTAGACCAATCAATCAAACACATCACAGAAATTCCCATAGAAGAAGACAAGATTCATGAGGATGGTGTGACTGAACAAGTTGCTGTATCTTATTATCCAACTAAGGACTTCACAAGTGGTATTGAAAAGGGAACAACTCAGTTGCCAGTGGAGGAAAAACCAATTATTCCATCTATTTATGTACCCGACTGCGGAACTGCAGGGTGCAAAATCACTAAAACTCCTACTGAAATATTCACAGAAAAATATGATGAAACAACTAAAGTAGATATCACTTCCGGAGAATATACTACTCTTCATTCTATTACTGATGCCAAGCAACAGGAAATTGATATGCAGACATTGAGACCAGTTTTCAGTGACTTAGAAAATAAAAGACCAAGTGAGCAAGATCAAACAACATTAATTTCTGAACTTGAAAAAGAAATAGAATATCAACAAACAGAGCAAAGTACTGAAGAATACGATAATCAAAAGGTAACCGTTGTTATTCCTTCCCATATTTCTGAAAATCAAGATAAATCAACCGAAGATGGTGTTAAAGGAAGCACTGATGATAATATCAAGGTTGAAATCACAACAGCTACTCCCCAATACATTTCCGTAACTACAGTAGCCATTGAAAAGGATTCATCTACAGAAACACTTAAAATAGATGATCAAGAAAAGGATAATTCTGAACAGACTAAGGCAGGTATAGAATTAACAACTACTACACCTGAAAAATATACTAAAACACCTGATGTATATCAAGTGGGACATGATGAAAACAAAAAAGGTGATATTGATACGGATTCGGAAGACAAAGAACAAACAACTGAGCCAGATGCTTACACCAAAACCGAACAATCATTGGATACAGCTACTGAGAAACATGATGCCTCTGTAGATGACAGCCACAAATTTGATGACAGTGAAATTAGTTCAACACCAAATATTGTTAAAAGTGAAACATTATCACCTTCGATCGATGAAAATAAGATCGTTGAAGATAACCATACAGAAAAAACTATAATTGATGAAGAAAACATTACAACATATTCACCCGATCACACAAACAAAATCTTTGGCCAAGTCGAAACAACTTCTAAACCATCTGATGTAGAAACTATTGATGAAGACGATAAGAAATCCCAAGAAATAACTACCAAAGTGTCAACAGAACAAGTAACATCAGGCCCTATAATTGATTACACAACTGTCTCATCTGATGATGTTAATAAAATCGGTGTTTCAGTTCTTCCAACTGACTCTGTAGACGAAATATCACCCAAAAAACCGGACTCCTCTGTTGTAGGAGATTGTGGACACGATGGATGCCAAGACGAAGTACAATATACAAGTCTTCCAATTGATATAACTACAGTTGCTCCAGTTTCGGTAGATTGTCAATCTGGTGACTGCCTAGACAAAACTAAATCTTCAGAAAAACCCAAAGATTCTGACTGCGGAGAAAATGGTTGCGAAGATGACGAACAAAATACTATTGGTGATGATCTGGATAAACCAGTATGTGGTCCTAATGGATGCGACTATGGCACAAAACACGATAAGATCGATTCGACAACTGAAATCCACCTAGGAGAAACACAAACATCAGTACCATCATCTTCAAAACCGTCAGAAGAATCTTCAACTGAACCCAAAGTAGACTGTGAAAATGGGTTGTGTACATCTAAGGAAGAGATTCCCGACGACCACCCAGTTAGTGAAGAACACAAAGAAATTGCCGTATCACAAGATCAATGCAGTGGGAAGGGATGTGCTGATAAACCCATCGAAGTTCCAGTTGAAATTGATGATGATGAAAACATACTTCATACAACTTCACAGGAGGATAACGATTCTCAAACAGTAGAGCCAGAACAATCTACATCATATCCTGATGGCTGCAGCTCTCCATCATGTTTGGAAAAACCAGGTGGTTCAACTGAGTCACCAGCAAGTACTAAGATACCTACTAGCGATGAGAAATGCTACGGAGAAAACTGTGAAGAAGCCAAATTGCCAAGCGGAGAAAATAAATGCATTGGAGAAAAGTGTGAGGAATCCAAGTTGCCAGTCGGAGAAGACAAGTGTACTGGAGATAGCTGTGAGGAAACCAAGTTGCCAATTGGAGAAGAAAAATGCTATGGAGATAATTGTGAAGAAGCCAAGTTGCCAGTCGGAGAAGACAAATGCACTGGAGATAATTGTGAAGAAACCAAGTTGCCAGTCGGAGAAGACAAATGCACTGGAGATGGCTGTGAGGAAACCAAGTTGCCAATTGGAGAAGACAAATGCACTGGAGATAACTGTGAGGAAGCTAAGTTGCCAGTCGGAGAAGATAAATGTACTGGAGATAACTGCGACGAAACCGAATTGCCAATTGGTGGAGAAAAATGCACTGGAGAAAGTTGTTCAACGAAATCTGAGTTGGAATCAGAAACGAAACCGTCATACGAAGATTCTCAAATTGATGAACAGCAAAAACTGGACGATCACGGAATTACAAGTAAACCAGATCTTTCATTCGAAAAAGAACCCCAGGGCACTGAAGTTCCAACACGTGAGACAACAGAATCTGTTAGTTTGGGTGACGATAAGATTACTTTAAGACCAATCATAGTAGAGAAGAGTACAGATAAAACAGTTGACAAGTCGACAACTGACAGCTCAACTGAAATAACACAAACTACAGGATATGTCATGCAACAACAAGAAACATTGTCTCCCCAATCTCATACTGTCAAGACTGATTCCACAACCATTAAAGCAGTTGACGTCAATGAAAATGAATCTTCGACTACCGTAATTACCGAAATCTCTGAAGAGCATATAACACAGGAAAATGAAATTGAAAGTACCAAAAAACCTGTGGATGCCGATATTTCAAGCGAAGATGATCAACACCTTGAAGAACCGGATCACACTAAGAGCCAAACATCAAAGACAACTATTGGACCAGACACAGAAACCTATACCGTACCATCGGTGACACAATCATCAGATGGAGACGACTTTTCTGTAACTGACTCTGGATATGTTACAGACTCACACAAACACGGTGATCACCATGAAGTAGATGAGAAAGATAATCAAATAACAAAGGGAGATGTTTCCACCCAAGTATCAGTACAGTCATCTGAGTCCGCACTCACAGGAAGACCCGATGTGCATGTTACAACAGCCTTCGAAGATCAAAATACTACAGGATACCCTGAAAGTATTGATGCCACCACATCGATAGACAAAACTGACGAAAAAGAACCCACTGAATATAGTTTGGATAAAGAACAAACAACAGTTAGACCAGTAACAGATAAAATAAAGGTTAAAGATGTTGAACCATTGATAGATAGTGAAGACGATAAGCCCACAAAACCAATCGAATCTGTTACAGAGGCCGGAATCGAACATTCTACGCTCTTTGATGAAAACAAAGAAGATAAATTTGATAATGATGTCAATGATGAGAAACCAATTCCAACAACAGAACGCACCCAAGAAGATGAAAAGACAACTGATAAACTTCCTGTAGATAAAACTGAAAAACCGATTACTGGTGATGAAATTTCACATACAACAGTAGCAATCGGATCAAATAAAGACAAAGATATTTCTGATAAGATCTCAACCGATAAATCTGAGGAAGATGATTCAGTACGAACAACAGTTACGGAAAGTGAAATCACCAAGCCTACTACACAAGCTCAAGAAAGTATAACCCCTGCCTCTGAAACATCTCACGAGGAAGATGTAACGGCAGGACTTGACCTGACTAAAGATGGAGGTATTGTTGAAACTGAACTCAAGGATGCGCATATAACAACTGAAACTGTTGGAATAGAGTCATCTGATACACCTAAACCAACAATTTATATTGAAGATAGTGATGTTGTCCACACAACGGCAGTATATACGGATGATGACAACAAGATCCCTATTGAACAAGAAATTGAAAACGAAACAACGCACACGACTTTGAGTTCACATGATGATGATGTGAAGAAACCAGAAATCCCAATTGAAGATATGAAGCACGCTCAAACAACGTCAGTCGATAATTTGAAAAAAGCCACCGAACCGACAATTATTACTGACGATGTTAGTCAAACTACATTAAGCTCCATATCAGAGGACAAGCACAAAACAAAACTAGACTCTGGAATTGAAATTACACCTACAACTGTTTTGTCAATCGAAGACAGGGATAAAACTACTGTACCATCTAAGTATGCAGAAGATCAGGAAGGAGCTGAGCCGAGCAAAGAAGAAGAAACTGCTTACACAACATTCCAGGCTGAGCACGATGCTGAAAAGGTCACAGAATCTGTAACACAAGCGGCAATTGAACATCAAACCGAGAAATCTGAGATGGATATAGTGGCAGAGCCGACAGAATCGGCTGAAAAAGAGAAAATTTCGCAGATCACCAAATTACATGAGAGCGGTACTGAGAAATTTACAACAGTTCCTATGGCAGAAGATGAAGAAACAGTGACACATGAAGCAGATATTGAGAAACAGTCTGAAGAAGATACAGAAATCACACCTTCAACCGTTAGTGCAGATATACCACAATCTTCAGAGGTACCCGAAAAAGAAAAAGATACCGAAAAGGGAGAACAGAAACCAGAAAAACACCTGACAACACGCATTCCTGTCGATGAACAGGTTACCGAACATGAAAAACTTCCTCATGAATCTGATTTCACTAAGGGACAAGATATTGATCAAGCAATTGACTTTGGTGAGGAAGAAACAGATCATACAACGACAAGCGTAGATCAAATTAAAGTACAAGGACCATCTGATGAAGGTATTTACCCAACAGTCAGTGGAGAGGGTGAACAATCTGAGATGTATACAACTCCTATTGGTGAGAATGTTGATGTAAGGAAACCAACGGAAGAAGAAATAATACATACAACTATTCGTGGGGAGCATGTCA
Source organism: Halesus radiatus (assembly GCA_022606495.2). NCBI lineage: Eukaryota > Metazoa > Arthropoda > Insecta > Trichoptera > Limnephilidae > Halesus > Halesus radiatus. Next base: position 52,347 of record JAHDVE020006625.1, read on the forward strand.
CGACAGTGAAAATTCCAGTTGATCAACCCGGGGAAGCTCACACCATTAGTATTCTAGAGAAAGACGAAAGTGAGAAACCAACTGGAAAACCTGATGAAGATATTGCACACACAACCATCAGCGTAGATAGTGATGAAGTGGAGAAGACAACTGAACAACTTGATAAAGAAGTAGATGAAACAACAGAGAAAAACAAAGTCAAGACACCAACCGAACAACTTGAAGAAGGCATTTTGCATACAACAGTTAGTTCAGGTGTTGATAAAGCAAAGAGACCAACAGATAAACCAGAGTACGAAGAAGATCATACAACAGTCAGTTCAGAAAGTGATGAAAACAAGAAGCCAACAGAACAAACCAACAAGGATGTAATACAAACAACTATTAGCCCAGAGAGTGATGAAATAAAGAGGCCAACAGAACACTCCGCAGAAGATAAACACACTACAATTAGTTCAGAAAGTGATGAAAGCAAGAATCCAGAAGAACAAACCGACAAGGATGTAGTGACAACAACTGGCAGTTCAGAGAACAATGAAACCAAGAAGCCAGAAGAACAAACCGACAAGGATGTAGTACAAACAACTGTCAGCTCAGAGATTGATGAATCAAAGAGGCCAACAGATCACTCCGAAAAAGAAAAACACACTACAGTCAGTTCAGAGGGTGATGAAGCAAGGAGACCAACAGAAAAACCAGAGGATTACGAATATCATACCACAGTTAGCGCCGACCAACATCATGTCAAGAAGCCAACAGAATATCCCGGCGATGAGGCGCACACAATAGTTCCTTTGGAGGGTGATGCAACAAAGGGCTCAACAGAAAAGTCAGAGGTTGAAATTTCTACCACAGTCAGTTCAGACAAATACGATCAAGAGAAGTCAACAGTACATCCTAAAGATTCAGATCAGACAACAGTCACTTTGGAGACTGATGAGGAAAAGAGGCCAACAGATAAACCTGATCATGATGTAGACCATACAACAATTACCTCTGACAGTGATGAAATCAAAAAACTAACAGAACAAACAGACAGAGACGTAGTTCAAACAACTGTTAGCTCAGAAATAGAAGAAACAAAGAGGCCAATAGAACAATCTGAAGATGAAAAATATACGACGGTTAGATCTGAGAGTGATGATGACAACAAATCAACAAAAAAACCAGATGTAGATGACGCTCATACCACAATCAGTGCGGACAAATATGATGTCAAGAAACCAACCGAACATATTGAAGAAGAAACACATACAACAGTCAGGTCAGAAATTGATGAATCAAACAGGCCCACAGAACACCCTGAAGATTCAATCCATACTACAGTCAGCGCGGAGAGTGACGAAGCAAAGAAGCCAACAGATACACTAGAGGACAGTGTTGATCATACAACAATCATTTCAGAGAAGGATGAAGTAAAAAAACCAACAGAACAAACTGACAAAGATGTAGTTCAAACAACTATCAGCTCAGAAGTAGAAGAAACGAAGAGGCCAACAGAACATTCTGAAGATGATAAATACACAACGGTTCATTCTGAGAGTGATGACGAAAACAAATCAACAGAAAAACCAGGAATAGATGACGCTCATACCACAATCAGTGCGGATAAATATGATGTCAAGAAGCCAACGGAACATGTTGAAGAAGAGGGACACACAACAGTCGTCTCAGAAATTGATGAACCAAACAGGCCCACAGAACATCCTGAAGGTTCAGTCCATACTACAGTCGGCGTAGAGAGTGATGAAGGAAAGAAACCAACACATAAACCATCATACGATCTAGATCATACAACAATCATTTCTGAGAGTGATGAAGCTAAAAAACCAACAGAACAAACTGACAAAGAAGTAGTGGAAGCAACTACCAGCGCAGAAAGTGATGAGACTAAGAAGCCATCAGAAGAATCTGTAGAAGATGATGAAGAAGACGAACATACACCACAGATATCTGAAAAGCATCCTGACACAGAAGCAACAACCGCTTCAGATGAATCAACACCATTTAATAAGTCTTCAGAATATCCTTTCACATCTACAGTTACGGTTCACGATTACATAACTTCCAAAATGCCAACTGCAGCAGATGTTACAACTGAAGTACCATATCAGTCATCTAGTAAATATCCAGATACTGCAGTTGACCCTGGTCTTGACCAAGCTGAAATTTCCTCAATTCCCAACCCTGACGAAGATGAAGACCACCAAGTGCCACAATTACCTAGTTTCCCTCCTTCTTACGGAACTTCCGGAAATGAGGAGCCAGATTATGAAGGAGAAGACCAAGCATTCGGACCTGGTACCTGCAGATATGGAGGAAAGGTTTATGTATCTGCCCAACAAATACCCAGAGATGATCCATGCGATTTCTGCTTCTGCTTCAGAAGTGACATCATCTGCTTGCAACAGAGTTGTCCACCACCAATTCAGCACTGCCACGAGGAACCAATCCAAGGATTCTGTTGTCCAAGATACGAATGTCCCGTGTCAATGGCTACAGTTATGAATGTAACTACAACCACAACAACCACCACAACAACTTTGCCTCCTCACTTCCTATCTCACGCTTACAAGGGAGCAGCTCAGCGAAGAGGTTGCCAGATTAAGGGGCAATCGTACCAGGTCGGAGAAACCATCAAACAAACATCTGGACCGTGCTTGCATTGCATGTAAGTATCTCTTATACCTAATCAAACTTAACAATGGAGTTTCTAGATCTTGTTCAAATACTAAATAATTACAAAATGCCTTTACCCATGTGATTGATTCTAATACTGATGTAATTTGTTTCAGATGCGGAAGCGATGGTCAAATGAAGTGCGACCCCAAGGTGTGTACGCCGGAGCCCATGTTGAGGCAGATGATCGCAGTGGCCGCTACATCGAGGAGAAGGTGAGCTGATGTGGAGGAGGCCAATCAGCCCACAGCCCAACTGTGATCTTGAGTGTGTGTAAAAGACAAAAAAAATGACAATGTTATAATAATGATGTGAAAAAGAGAAAAAAGATACGAAATTAATGAAGAATTGTGGTGTTTTGTTAAAGTGTTGGAAGGTGCGATGAAGAAACAGCCCGACATCGGAATGAGAGCACAATTTTAGTCTGATTTTTAATAAATTCAGCGAGAAACAAGAATCGTGTGCAATAAACAAATGCTGCGAATGGAATCACAGCCAACGTGTTTCTTCCGGCATTTGTTCATTTCACATTTTTACTTTAATCTATACATATGTATATAGGAACGAAAACAATTTATTTTTCAGATGATATATAAATTTGTGCAAAGGAAACAATGGGTTGTGTTGGCGTTTATTTTAATTTGCGATAAATTGCTTACAATGGAACTATTGCTCAAAAAGGAACAGTCAGTTCGTAACTCAACCCAGAGCTGCCTACTGCAGTTTGCATTAGTGTTTATTTTATTTTTTGATACTTGGGTGCCAAACATTGAAAAATTCTGTTTTTTTATGTATTGTAATTTTAAGTGGAGGGAAGCAAGGAGACTTTGTTTTTATATCAACTAGACGTGTAGAATCGGAGACTTTTCCTTACTTGGCTTACCGCTTCGTGTATATCGCCGATAGTTCTTGTCTAGAATGACCAGGTCACTTGTGCTCCTTAGTCCTTTTTATAAATTGTTTTTATCCATTAATTTACCTAAATTATAATCTAGTTATGAGTGACTGCCCATAAGAAGTTGACTGATACTAAGTCCTCTTCCGAGGATGAGTACGGAGAAGGGAATGGACAATGGACCCGAGTCTTGTGGATTTAAGGATGTCCTAGTGTGTGGATGCATTCTACTCGTAACTACATCCTTACGTTTGCACCGAACAAAGCTGCAACATTAGTTTTGATTAAGTGATGTACTGCCAGACTCTGAGTTGATGAGAAATATCACAGTTGTACTACGCTTGTACTTAAATACACTTAATGTGGCTTCACTACGTGAGTGGATCACGTCTATGATATGATGTGAACTACCAATCTACCATTTGGGACATAGTCAACTGTATTGATAGCACGGCGAGACACTCCTCCGCTGCGTGTGTCTCGAAATGCTGATCAAAGGTTATTCTCTTTGACTGAGAGTCATTACTTTTAATTTTAATTGTAATATTAAATATACAAAATTTTATAATTTTCTATCATTATTTTATCCAGACGCATGTTATGTGAATTTGCCAATTTTTATTTTAAATATATTCTAAGCAACTTGACGGTCGTACATCCAATTGTGTCCAGATTGTTCGATTTGCAGAAATCCTCATTAAAAAATTTGCGCATATAATTATTGTTATGCTAACATGATTTTGTCAAAAACTCTGAATGTTATTTGAGGTTTTTCATTCGATTTTAAAAAGAATATTTTTGATTTCTGCTTCTTGAACATTTGGAAGGTTCAAAAGAAAGGTTTTTAAAGTCATCAAACATTTGAAATCAATAACCGGGCTGTACGACCGAACTGAGAACGATATTTAATGATTAGTTTTAAGAATCTAGTTTTACTATAAGTAAAATAATTCTAGTTAGATCTTGTAGTATTTATATTATATTAAAAAAACTACACAAATATACACACAATAAAACATTGGTCACTTTTGTATTCAAATTATTATAAATATCAAAAGAGTAGAGAAGAATTTACAATATTAAATTCACAAACCATTTTGCATTTTCATAAATTTTATACATTCTAGAACTGTATTGAGATATTATACCTAACGCACAAATTGTGATTCAAACATTAATGAAACCTAATACTTCATAATATACAATATGTCAATTTTTCACCTATATGCCAGTCAGTTAACTGTTAGCCAGTGGAAGGTACGACGCCATGTAAACGAGTTATTACATATTATAAATATATATCTTTTAGTAAAAATAAAGAATAAAATACATAGGATATCACATGAAGTGTCCTTTTTTTATACATCTGATAAATAAACATCTTTTTATGGAAAACAATAAAATAAAACCTGTAATTTTATTTACCTCTCACCAAAATATATTATTTTATGTAATGTAACTGCGATGATTAACACAGGAATGTCGCGCCTATAGGACCAATGTGCTTGGGGCATGTAGGTAGCTGAGCGTTGGGGCAGCCATCAAAATTAATGCCAAAGAAGGAAAATCGTAGAAAATTCGACTTCTCGGAGGGAAACTAAAAAATCTAAGCATACCTTATTTGAAAAAGTGGCCTGTGATTTGCACACATGCTTTTTTTTATTATTTTAACACTCTTGTGGGCGTATCATCTCGATGTTCAGGACAGATAAGAGAATCTCTTCTCATCTGATAAGGTATTATTGGTTCAATGACAATCGAACGTTGTAAATTCCATTTCAATCAAAAAGATTTTTCGTGAAAGAGTGTTGTTTACGTCTTTTCCAAACCATCAAATCACATGTTTAGCAAAATAGTGCACAAGTACAATGTTCTAAGTCCAAATTACATCAGTTAAGGCACTTTCTACCATTTTTTTCTAGAATCATGATATTCGTAAGCAGGAGGCTCATTGCAGCAGTAAAAGTAGTTGTTCTTAATCATTGTCTTTGACTTTTTTCTGTATCATGTTTCATTTATCGTTTTGTTTTGAACTAAGGTATATTCTTTAAGGATTATTGCATAGTAATACTTAATAATATATTTTTCATATATTGGCAATGTTGTTTTAACTACTATAATAGAAATATGAAAGACACGGAAAAAATTTCAATGCAGCGCCCATCGCCATTTTGATTGTCGATTTTAGTAAAAAATTGGTGGCATGCAACGTTATTACCTTGGTGCATTATTAATATCTTAGTTTTAATATCAATATGATTATTTCAAATACACAGATAGACTTGATGATTTTCCATCAGTATTTGAACGGAAAAATGGAGCATCTTGTATTCTACGGGAAGTTAATAATAATTACAGATTTTTATTACAGGGCAAGGGGAGGTTGGTGCAATACCACACATCCCACATAGTTATATATTGTACATAAATAGAAGAATAAACAAAATATAAAAGATAATGAATATACTAGAATAAAAAAAAATAATGCAAAAGTAATAAAAAATAAACAGTAATGTCAGACACGCTCCTGAGTGACCTTGGACCCAGTGCTCGCTTCGGAGTGGCACTTGGTGCTGGTAGTATGCAGTTACCACCGTATTGTCAGAGGCTATTATCCGCATTCTGGCTCCGTGACCCGGTGTCTCATCAGGACGGCGAATCCATTCATTAGTTGAACATTGCAGATGCGCTGCTGTATCTCCAATATCTAAATATAATTCTGAAGGTGTTATTATATTGGATTCGGAGTCGTTTCATTGAAGTGTATCGGTAGTGACACTCACAGGTGTAGGTATAGGTTAGTGCAGAATGCATTGAACAATGTATAATCTGCGAGTATTCATGTTGGATACTATACTGATACTTCGCCATTGCTGTCCAATTTCATTGTCATCCGAGAGATCTTCATTAATGATGTACCCCTAGTATTTTAATTTCTCTGATATTTGTACCTTACCCCATTAAGGCGTAGGGGATACATCTTCTTGGGATTTTTTCCTGGTTGAATACAATTAGTTTTTTTTTTTAAGTATCTCCACACAGGAGGCCTTAAGGAAATAATTTTCCCCAAGGCCTATATCATCTTTGGGGATGCTGTGTGGAGGATCTTTTAGAGGATAGGAAGGAGTGAACTTGGGTCTTGAAGTGATCCATTTGTAGGATGGAGGAAACATAGAGGCGGGAGTTCATTCCACAGCCGAGCTGTTGAACACAAGAACGAGTCGTAGAAGCGACACATTCTCATGTGACAAATGGCAACCGTGTGCAAATGTTGGGCGCGCGTTTGGCGTGTTTCCCGACTATGCACCGGTGCCGAAAGGATCAATGATGCTACTTCCTCAGAGCATCTTCCATTAAAATACCGGTAGAATAAGGACAGCATTCCCACCTGACATCTGTGCTCCAAAGATTGCAGTCCGTTTATTAAGATAGGCGAATCTATCAAACGGACCGCCCGTTTCTGCAGAGTCAAGGGTTGTTTCAGATATTTTGGGGCTCCCAACCAGAGGCGGCTGGCAAATTCTACAGTGGGGCGCACTTGCGATTTGTGGAGTCATCAGTTATGTACTATTAAAGTATCTGTGGGCTCTGTACAATATGCCCAGCTTCTGAGAGGCTATCTTTACTCTGGCTTCGATGGAGCCCCCATACTTGAGCTGTTCAATTAAGGTTACACCAAGCATATCAATGGAGGGCTTATTGGGAAGATTGCATCCATTAAAGGAGACTAGATTGTCATTTCGATCCCTTTTAGGCGTAATCAGATATAATTGGGTTTTTGGAAAACTAAATTCGACGAGGTTATTCTTCTATTCTATTATTCTCTAAAAAACTATCGTGGACTGTACTGTCATTCGCATAACAATGGATTGGTGCACATGTCAAGAGGTCATTGTTCCATCTTCTCGGGGTAATATATTTGTGGAGGTAACGGGTGACTAAAAAATTCTGTTCTAAGTGAACTTAATAAATTAACTAAGTAGATTAAAAACCGTTTCTTCGGTTTTTGTGAGCATTCGAAAAAATAATTATTTTTTAGTTATTATAGTAAAAATAAAATTCTGACCAAAAACTTATTACAGAATTTAGTGTAAATGACTAATTTAGTTAAAATTAAAATGTCTGTAAATTACTGCAGTCAGTAAACGTTATCTCTGACCTATGGTAACACAAAACCAACGCACCCACGGCCTGCTCCGCACTGGCAGACCCGAGCATCTTACATTCTTTTCCTGCCATCGCTCTGTTCAAAGCTTTCAATATACAAGGTGTAACAATACATACCGGGCAGACTTCAATTCCTGAGCATATTTGGAATAATAACTGTGTGCTGTCCAATAACATATTTTTTCAATTGAAAGCAAAAAATATTTTTATCCATCACATGTCATCACTGGGTATAACCCAGCATATCACATGATATGTACTCTGTCTTGTTTCTGCAGCAAGGTACAGACGAGATGGGTTAAAGTCTGTCGGGTACGTGCTGTTACACCTTGTATATGTAATATACCTCATTCCGGAGTGAGAAAGTAGTAGTGAGAAAATGAAATGATGCTTCAAATGGGATTAGATCGGTTTAGTAACCAGATCTGAATAGCCAGGGACTTCCCAACCTTCCTCTTTTGACTATCCTTTCCCTCCCCCCTACATCCTCACAAGTTCCAGAGTGGAAGATACTCCCAGTATCGCCCTGGTGAAAGACCACCATTCAGAATTGAAACGTTGCTTGAAATGGCTTTTAGCCGTGTTTGGTGACCAGATCTGAATAGCCAGGTATTCCCAACCTTCCTCTTCCCCTTCTCCTTCCCCTCCCCAATACCTTCAGCCTCACAACATTCCCCAATTGGTAATGTCATAGTCTCACTGGCTCCAGACGGTTGGGAGCAGTTGGGACTCTTGTGAGGTATTCATATAAAAAAAAAAAAAAAATGGATCCCCTTGATTCACTGGATCCAGACAGATAGTACTTTTGTGCGTCATCACATAACTAACTAACCATCACGCTGTTTCTCTGCAGGGGTATACATTAGCATACACTTCATTCACATTTATACATCATCTATTAGATTTTCTTGTTATTCTGACTTCTGACATGGCCCGACTCAAATATTTGATTCACTTGATCGTGCATCACAGGCATCCCTGGCATCTTCTTCCACTCACATTCGCCTCCGAGATCTCATTTCTACAGAATTCCATGCCTCACTGCCATACGTCATACATCAGGGTTGGTACCAGCACTACTTTGCGGACTGCTAGCTTCACCTCTTTACATTTTTGTTAGTGCCAAACGCAATCAGTGCTCCGTTAATGGAGTTTCCTGCATTCACCCTTCTTTCAATATCCGTATTATAACATAAAAGTGAATGGACCATACCAAACACAATTTGGGAGGCGGGTACGTGTACCGCCGCCCCAGGAACCATTAATTGGATAACCGACACCTCTGCCATAGGTCACCCCAAGTGGTTCGCTATGTTTGGTGATTTACCAGAGATGCACGGGTTTATGGGATGATGTTTGTCCAGGTCTTGGCGGCAGATACGTCTGCCCGCCAACAGCGTTGTGGGCTGGATCGGAAGAGGCCAGTTGAGGTTGACTCCTTGACTTCTCCAGCCAGACCCTCTCGACACATAATGTTGAGTGATAGGGATGGATTAATACGTCTGTCACTCCTGGACACAGTAAGGTCCAGATTCCTACCCACCCCTCATATCTTTTTCCTTTTCAGAACTTCCTCTCCTTAACCACTTCATGCTTTTGAACGAGCGGTGTTCGCGGACGCCGGATGTGTCATATCATGCCAACCCGACCACTGCTCGTGTGTTTCCACTTGTTTGCGTTACATAAGATAAACAAACGAACTGAGCTCGCCAGCTACCACTTGACGCTCGTAGAGGTTTACGCAAATCGTTTCTTCTGTTTATCATAGTTAGATTATTATTATAGTTAAACTTTTTTTTATTAGGTTAACTTTTTTACATTTTTTATTGCTTCTGTTTTGCTTTTTTGAACTGGACAACTTTTAAATTATGTAAACTTTTTAAATAAAATATAAAATAACCTGATGTTTTTAGTTCTATTTTTGTGAAACCCGAGCATGAAGCGGTTAATAAATATTCCTCAGGCCCTCCTGTGTGGAGATCATGTAAAAAAAAGGATTGATTGCAGAAATAATGCCGAGACACATAAAAGTTTCAATAATTTAATTCAACAATACCAAATATTAACAAAAAATGAACGATAAAATAATAATATAATGGTTGTAATTAAAAACATATATCTTTGTACAATGCCAGGGAACATTTTTCCCTTTTCCTGTGTCAACTGTGGTTAGAGGTGCATAAATGTGGAGATAATCTTCTCTACCCAGTGATTGGGCTACCTCTTGGTACTGTAGGGCTTTTATTTAATTTATTTCAAAGAATTGTAAACTGTGTTTTATGTACTAGTGGCACATTCTGATAGCAATCTTATATTTAAGCCCGCTCACTAAGGTAATGGAGGGTATAAGACGGAATTTGGGCGGAGTATAATTAATAACAAAGCAATTGATTTGATCTATGGTAAAATATATTTAGAAGTGTATGTAAATTATGAATTTCAGTAAAGAATTAACGGCACAGCAATATATTGTAACAAATCACAGAGTTAATACATAGAGATGCCCTAACACCAGTGGCGTGCAGTCCATAAAGGTTGGAAAGCTCTGCCTACCCTAAGAAAAACGACTCATAAAAAGAAATTATAATTATGTTTTAAAAGAATGCAAAGCTGATGTAAGGGTAGTGAATGTTCCAGACACTTCAGGGTCCGGTCCATAGACTATAAAAATAGAATGCTGGTCAAGTCGTTATCGTATCCGTGATGTCTAGGGCGTCGGGCTCGCTCTGGATTTCCAAATATTGTTCCTTGCAAAGGGGAAACAATCTCGATTTTTGTAAATTCTGCTGTGGTCGGGTATCCAAGGGTGAAAATTCAAAGGCAGTTGTAGGTTCCAGTTGAAGAGATAGCGTTGGGTTGAGCGAAGAAATGAGACTGCCTTGGAACGGGCCGTGTGCTTGTATTTATACTCCTGGGCGCTAAGCCGGGCGCGATATGCAGCGCGTCCCGAATTCGCCTGAAGCGAGGGTTTTCTGAGCTCGTGGCGTGCGCTGGGTAATGCTCGGAAAATCTTTACATTCTACATTATATTGGCAGTCTTGTATTCTTCCTCTCAACCCAAACTGCCTCTCTCTCTCATATTTATTTATTTAGTTATTATGAAAACAAGAAAGAATATGGGGTCCCAGGCCTAGTTATAATCAGGGAATTCTTACATATAATTCTTACATCTAAACATATATTTAAATTTATTAGTTTTTAATACAAAGAGGATTCCGGCCTATCTTCCTGCAATATTTATTATTTTATTTTATCGGCCGAACTCCGTTAAAATTAACCAAAATATTGTATAAACAGTTATCCTGAATTCTTAGTGTCGATAAAAAATCCGAGGAGCTCGGATTGGTCCGAGCGCCGACCATTCAAAAACACTCAGAGCCTTAGCAGGCGAGGGGAAATGAGGACTGGGGTAACGTCTGGTAGGGCATCGTAAATACTGAGCGGGGGGTATTTGTTAACCATTTCACAGAAGCGCTTCGTGGTGAGAGGAACGCGAGAGTCCCACAAGACCCGTCCGGTATACTCCCCCAGGTGCAACGTCTTCTGTGCCCCAGTTAGGACGGGGTCGCAGGCGTTCTTGGCAGGCGGTCCTTTGGGGCTGTGACGATCTGCCTTTCTCAGCTGCCGGAGGTCCTAAAGAGGTGGCCGACAAGAGAATGACGATCTTCACTGCTGGCCTGGTGTATTCTCCTGTACTTGTGCGTACGCGGACCGCTCGTACTTGGCCGTCAGCTGCGGGGGTGGCCTCGATGACCCGTCCCCGGGGCCAGCTATTGCGTGGTAGTGTAGGGTCGACGATGAGTACTAGATCATCTTTCTGTATTGGGGTGCTCTTTTGCTGTACATTTCTGTCTTGAGGCCATTGTTGGGAGGTACTCTCGGAGCCACCTCCGCCAGAACATATCTGCTAACTGTTGGCTGATGCGCCACTGCTTCCGTAGGCAGATTTCTTCCTCTTTGGGGCCATATAGTGATAGATGCGGCCGCGTTCCTGCAGACCCCAGCAGCAAGTGATTAGGTGTGAGTGGCTCTTCGTCGCGAGGGTCGACCGACAGGTGTGTGAGTGGCCGGCTATTTACTGCAAATTCTGCCTCTACCATGGCTGTTAGCAGAGTCTCTTCTCGGGGAGCCCGCTCTTTCAGAACCGCCTCTAGGGCTCTTTTCACTGACCTTACGAGCCACTCCCACGCTCCGCCCATATGGGGTGATACGGGCGGAAGAAAGTGCCACTCAATTCCTTGAGTGGCAATGTGGTCTTGAATCTGGGTGTCATTACGCAAGGTTAATAGAGCTTCTCTCATTTCTCGGTCGGCTCCGTGGAAGTTCATTCCGTTGTCGGAATATATTGCAACAGGCTGTCCTAGGCGCGCAGTCATCCGTTGTACGGCCATAATTGTTGCATCGGCCTTCAAGGAGTGGGCTATCTCAAGGTGAATCGCCCGGGTGGAGAGGCACGTAAATAGGGCCCCAAATCGCTTCTCTCGCCGCCGACCGACGGTGATTTCAATTGGTCCAAAGTAATCTAGCCAACAATTGGTGAATGGGCGGACATGGTGGGCTAGTCGGGCGGCGGGTAGTGGTTCCATTATGGGCGGATGGAGATTTTCCTTCCGTATGCGGCACGTGAGACACGCATGTGTTATTTTCTAATATTGGTGATCTCCTTTCTGATGAAAATGGCAGATCAATAGGCGGGTGTACGGGTCATCCCCTCCCTTAGTGGCCTGTAGCTGCGTGTTCATTCGAAGAACCCCACAGTCCAAGTACAAGTCCGAGGCATCACAGAAGACGTGAAGCTCGAAGTCCCCGTTCTTCTGTTGCAGACAGCGCCTTGGTACACTGATTTCATTCTGCTGCAAACGCCTTTATCCATTTGGCCCACTTTGCCGCATGTATGTCGTGGATGCGCTCGTCCCAGTTTACGTTTGACCTCCACACGTCTTGTAGGAGGATTTTTGAGCGTATGGTGAGGCAAGCCACGAACCCCACGTGCCTAAGCCAAGCCTAAGTAAGCCAAGCCTAAGTAAGCCAAGCCTAAGTAACTGTCTCTTGGTTGGATGCCGGACGAGTTCAGCCGTTTCAGTTTCCTCAAAAGTGTAAATAAAGCGATCGCTAACTGGGTCCCAGGCTAGGCTCAGCACTTTCTCTGCGCTTGCTCCTGCTCCACTATTGATCGTTATGGTCGACTTTGTTCTCTTGTCGGCCGGCACGCTTTGAATTGCGGCGGGTGCGTTGGAGGCCCAGCTAGCGAGATGGAAACCTCCTCTGGCTAGTAGGGTGCTAACGTCCCGCACTATTGTTTATGCCTCGTTTACTGTATCAGTGGCGTCCAGGTAGTCATCCATGTAGAACTTGGATTATATTGCTGCGGCAGCGGCCGGAAATTCAGCGGCGCCTTCTTTGGCAACTCGATTACGGACATACTGGGCGCTACTGGGGAGCACGTAGCGCCAAACATCATTGAGGTTAGCCGGTAGGTACTTGGAGGTTCCTGCGGCGTATCTCGCCAAAGGAACAATTGTGACATCTGATCCTCCTCCTTTATCTTAACACGGAGGAACATTTCTTCTATGTTGGCGGCTATGGCGATCCTTCCTTCCCGAAACCGCAACACATTGCCCAGAAGTGAGGAAAGGAGGTCGGGGCCGGTCAGTAATCGGTCGTTGAGTGACGTACCCCGACAGTGGCTAGCGGCATCGAACACTACCCGCAATTTTCCGGGGTTGAGACGGAAAAATGGGGTAAATACCACTTCCTTTTCGCTGGCGCGCTCGCTTCGGCTGCGGACAGTTTTCTAGTGTATTCGCGCTTGGCTAGCTGCTCAATTTTTTCAGTGTACGCCACTGCCAGGCTCGGGTTTCTTTTTAGCTTTCTTTCTAGGGAAGTGAGCCGATTCATTGCACACTGCCTGTTGTCGGGCAGCCACGAGTTGTCCTCCTTCGAGAGTAGGCCGGTCTCCCACCGTCCAGTATCGAGTAGGCGCGTTGTATTTTCCAAAAGGGCCTCTGCACGCTGTATATCGGCAGAAACACGGGTCACGGCAGTCACGCCGAGCGAGACTACCGCAAAGTGGTGTTTGATGAGTTCGGTGACTCTCTGATTTGTTTCGGCTCCTTCCCCAATAATGTTAAGTGTGGTCCCGCTGTCCGCATCGCGCCTTGTGCCCCCATGTCTTATCCAGCCAAGAGCCGTTTGTGACGTCATGCGGCCACCCTTTTCTTCTTGTACCTCCCGTGATACGATTAAATGCGCCTTGTCCTGTCCAATTAATAGTTGTGGTTTCACTTGCCGGCGGCCGGCTACCGTTTGTTTCGGGGGTCCAGATCGATTACTGTATTAGCGGTTATAAGGTATTCATCCCCGTCACCACGCACTGATAGTTTAACACGTCAGGATGTGCTGTCGGATGAACACATCCCATTGGCACCGTGTATGCGGAGTCCATGGGGTGGCCCGTTCATCCCCACTATGTCAGCGAGTTCAGCGTTGATGAGGGTAACGGTTGACCCCTCATCGAGCAGCGCATGTATTAATTCCTGTCCTTTGGGTCCACATATTTTCACTGATACCACTTTTAATAATATGGCACTTTGTCCGAGTCAAGTTGTGCCCACTGTTTCACTCGCTGCAGCTGTGGGTGATGCGTATCACTACGAATCATGGAGCGATTTGTGGTGCGACAGGCGGCAGGTGCCGACACCGCAACTTGTGCGTGATTTACACGTTCGCGTTTAATGTCCCTTTTCTAAACACTTGTGGCACACTCGTATATTTTTCACAAACTCCCACCGGGTGGGAATGTCCATTGCGGCGAACTGCGGTCAATCGCGTAGTTTGTGTAAACCGCCGCACTTCGCGCATTTTTATCCGTTCACCATCCTTTTTTCAGTTTTGTCCGGTATCATCGCAATACTCTGTGCGTGTACCTGCTCGCGGCGGACCCGTCCCGGCTGGGCGTGATTGACGAGTCCCGACCGCGGGACCGCCTTCGCGAGGCGTTTGAGAAAGGCCGCGAACTGGTGGATATCTGCGGCCTCTGCATTGTCTGCCACTTTATCTAACCATGCGATACGCCAGAGGCATTTTTGAGGCCACCTCACTGAGCAGCTCTGGGTTCCTTAGGTAATTATCGGACAGATTACCAAACGAGCCACAACATTCTGCACCGTTCCAGAAAATTCAACGAGTGCTTCATTTGATGCGTCCTCTGCCAGTCGTGGTAACTTCTTGATTTTCTCGTATATTACGGTGGCTATCGCGTCCGCCCCGCCAAATCGGTGCTTGAGAACGTCCATGATTTCCGGCACCTGAGCGGGATCCATGAGTAATGGATTCACGGCGTCGCGCGCCTATCCTCGTAGCGCGCGTTGTAGTCGTACCAGGTTTTCAGCTGCTGTCATTCCACATGTTGTCGTGGACTGCTGGTACTAGGCCTGAAATGCAGGCCACTCGATTGGGTCCCCGGAGAATGTTGGCAAGTCCTTTGTCCTTTGCCGTTGACTGCCGTGCGATAAGGGACACCATCCGGTTGTCTTCTTCATGAGCCCTTGGAGTACTTCCAGATTGCGAGCTGCGAAACGCCTCTGCCATAACCGCGGCGATCTGCGCAAGGGGGCACTCACGTGTGTGGCGGGCCGTCTAGTCCGCTGTCGGATATCCTGGGAATTGCGTAGGATTGTGTGGCTAGGTAGCGGACAGTACGCTAGATGCTGGGCCTCCGGGAGGGGTGATGCACCGGGCGCCGTTGGCTCAGTGGCAGGCGACCGTGATTGCTCAGGCGGCCGTAGCGTAGCAAGCTGTGGTGATGCATCGAGGGGCCTTGGTGTCTCGAGTGGTCGTGCTGTATCAGAGGCGTGATGTGGGGAGCTCGATCGGCTGCTTCGAAACTCCCAATGCGGCGATCAATTGCTCGATCTGCCGAGCGGAGTTCCTGCTGCGTTTTCTCTCTGCGCATAATTCTCGTTGCAGCTGACGGTGAGTATCTCAGTAGAAGCTTCACTATCAGACGTCAGGTGCTTATCCGCGAAGGCAGTGGTGGTCCCTGTAAAGGCGGGTTCGGTGGCTAGAGCCGCTGCCGAGGCAGCTTGTGCTCAGGTGGCCCGGGCAGCCGCACTTGATTGTTCGGCTCCGTATACAGCTGGGCTGGCAGAACTTGGGCCAAGGGGTGTAGGGGGTGCAGGGCTGGGCCCCTCAGGGTCACGGCCTGTGACATCTCGTTTGCTTGCGTCTTCGGGGGCACCTTTGCCAGAGCGTAGATTTCGGGACATTTTGGAAGTGGCTGGGTACTAGATCCGTATTCCGAGGATCACTATGTATAAGGCTGCTTTATTTACCTTTGTTCGTAGTATTCTCGAGAGTGGATCTCAGGTACAGAGGACGCCGTCTATGTACTAATAGTTGAGAAAATCCAAAAGAAATTCTTACGATTCTGCTACAAGAGAGTTGGTTTTTTACCCATGGCTGTTTCCAACAGCATTTCTCTCGGGAATGCTGGGTATCTGTAGCCTAAGGTCTAAGAGAGATATAGGATTACAGCTTATGGTTCATAAACTCTTGAATTATTATTATTATCAATACCTGACATCCCGGCTTAAATAGGATTTTATGTCCCTGATAATTTTACGCGAGGCCGCCAACACAGGCTTCTATTTTTTCCCAGGTGCAAAATGAACTTACCAACGGTTAATTAACTGCCTGGCGGGAAATGTGGATATTTTGCACATGATCTACAATAATTTTAAGCACGAATCAGCTATTATGTACCTACTCATAACCTTTTTAAAACTATTTTTGTTTTACCTATATTATATAATTATGCTAACTAGATATTTGTAATTTTTTACTCTCTTTTGAATTGTATTGGTGTTTATAACTGTTTTTGCGAAATAAATAAAATAAGGCCCAATTTTGTGTACAAAAGGAAGGATTAAAAATCAACGCCACAAGCACATTGAACCATTTTGCCTTTGTTTCAATTAAATTTAAAATACTTTAATACATTTTGATCTCTAATTTTTCCATTCAAGATAATATCTAACTTTGTGTACTCAAAACTCGAAAATGTCTTATGATTTTTCCTCTTTCTCTGAAAGTTCTAATTGGTATTATATTCCACAATATATAAACGGCAAGATTCTGTTTACAAGAATCTACTTAAACTTTTTAACGCTGGACTACATGATACGTATTATACGGATCAGTTGTACTTTATAGGAGCAAGCTTAAAAAGGTATATTTATCGTGCTTATGTCATAAATTACCCAGAAAACTAAACATTTAGCGTCTTACTTATTATGGTGGTGATTGACTTGAGCATTAGCTCGTTCTGAACATGTTCCAACAAGAATATTCGCCATGTCAATACGAGTCGAGCCACTCTCGGCTGAACACCAGTGCTCCGACCGGATGTCAGTTTTTTAGGGAATCCCTTTGTAATATTCGCCATTCGGCACAACGTGTCAGTCACTGCTAGGCGAACATCGTCACAAGCGTACATCGCGGATCAGTCTGTTTTATTGGTGGAAGTAAATATTTTTTTATAACTTTCTGTTTCTCATTTGTTACCCCAAAGACATTTTCTTTTCTTCTTTAAATAGCAGTATCGGATTAGAAGGAACGTAGCACACACAACCTCTACGTCCGCCATTTCGACTCTGGGTATGGGGTATAGTCGAGCCAAATATTTGTGCGTATATTCAGGCAGTGTGAACAATGCTTGAGACGAGCGAATATTCACAACGAGCAAATGTTCAAGTCAGTCTTCACCTTTATATTCTACTACACCGTGGTTATAAGACAAGTTTCTCACTTTTCTGACCATATGCGCCGCATAATATTTACACTGCGCTTACAAAACAGTTTTAATTTATGAACATAAATTAGAATTCAATATCAATTTATTAAGAACTACTTCAAAGTTCACTCCTGTGAAGTTACAGAATTGCAAATAGGTCATAACAATATATGATTCAGTAACAGGTAACATCCATATAAAGGTTCCATGTGGATAAAAGAAATTCTGAGTGTAAAATCTAATGATTTACAAACACATTAGGTCAGGTCATATTGAGTCAAGCCAAGTACTCAAGCAGTTTTGCTAAAGGTTTTTGCTTTCCCCTGAACAAATATTTATCTCAAGACATGTGTACTTTGAACATGAACACTTTGGGCAACTAGAAATTGGACAATATTTAAAATTTATCCCAGAACCACGAGTATGAGGATGATAGCTTTAAATCAGTGATGCACAACCCGCGGCCTGCAAGCCTATTTTGTGCGGCCAGTAAGTCTTTTCATACGGCCCACTTGGATAAATAAAATATCAAAAAGTTAGCGACAAAAAAAATATTTTAAGATTTATGTTGTTTTGCAAAGGGGTTTAGAGGCAAACTTTAATCTTTCTACACATTTTTTACATAATCTTGAAATGATAGAATTTTGGGGTTTTGACCTTAAATGCAGAAAACTTTTTTTGTGGGGTCTACCATATGTTTGAGGTATGATTTAGTTTTATAATAATCCTTTAGATTTCTTGACTACATTTTGTTTGGAATCTGACTTTCCGAACAATAAAAATCAACACCAATTATTGGTTTGGCAGAGCTTTTTTGTTAACATTATGTTCAATACTTTGAATGGATTCCGTTTTACAAGGGTAAGTTTCCAACTGTTTTTTTGCTGAGAACATGTAAGTAATAGAAGAGATTTTGATATAACTTATTATCATTATTACAGAATTCATTTATTCGTTTGGTCTAGAACATAATTTTTTTTTGCCTGTGGTGCTTTGTTTGTTCTTCATATAATAAACATATTAAAAAGTTTACCGTTTTAGTAGGTTAACGACACCATCGACTGCAAACTTAACCTTGTTAAGCTATATATACGCTACCTCCTGCGCTTCCGAACAAATTGTACACGGATAATTTGGCCCTCCGGCTATAAAGGTTGTGCATCACTGCTGTAAATGAAAGAAAAAAACTGTTTCCATAATGTCCAGGAGAATAACGAAACATGTTCCAAATCTACTGTACACTACACATCAGTGTATCAATGACATAAGCACAATATTCCTGAACTGCCGTGCGTTGTAGTTGAACACAGACTAGAGCTAAAGCAAAAAAACTGAGCAAAAAGAAAGCTGCTATAGAAATTTATTTATTTGTAAGAAACAAACTGCTTTTAATACAAGTATTTATACAAAGTTTAACAAAAGGTAAGCCAACAAAGTTTCTTGTGCTAACAGTGGTTATATACAGGTGCTTTATTTATGCAACTAATAAGAGAAAAATTAAGAAGGAAGGGCGAAGAGGAAGATAGGATGGGGACAGGAGGTGCTCTCGATACATTTTATACTCGTGCATCAATTTGTGGTAGCACGCATTACTTCGGTTCGATATTTTGAAAGGGTATTGTGAAGAATGTCGATGTTGTTAAATTGTTCATTATATTGCGCACAAATACAGTGAATTTGAGAATTTATCCTGCATGCGGGCAAATTAAAAGAATCGATGTGTCAGGTTGGTCTTAACAGTATGTGGTGGATTTTTATAAAGAAATTAAATATGCTCTTACAAATAGCAACCAATAAGTACACTGTCCTAAAATTCAATAGTATATTATGAAATGTGAATTTTTTAATCTAGATATAACAATCAAAGTAAGACACATATGGATAAAATTTGATTCTGAGCAGCAAACTAACAGCTTTTTCTTTACAAAATATTAAAACAATAATACAATATTATTGTGCTGAATCTGACACAAATCACCATTAGAAAAATTAGTATTTAAATATAACAGTTATTTGAGATGGTATTATCACCTTGGAATGGTCGAACCAAAAGTGGCCGAAAAGAAACGATTTACTTGAATTTTATTCCAACGGCAATCCCAATGTTTTTCTCACGGTGTTCTGGGCTCTTCTATTGAACTGCTCCCGGTCTTCTCTCCACATCTTGGCTGCATCCACATTGGCACTGCTTTCATCGTTTGGCTCAGCGAGCATGCTCACCACGGAGAGCAGGATCTTTTCTATACTCTGTACTGGAGACCATCTCTCTTCGCTGCTTTCATAGCCCATTGGGTCATCTCCCGGTGCGTGCAGAATGGATATACAAACTCTCCCGTCAGAGTATATGTTTGGGTGGAACATCTCACAGAGGAACTGCATCTTGGGAGGGCTGAGGGGATAGTCTGGTGGTAAAACAAGCTTTGCCGGGAACACTCCTCCTTCGAAGCAGGTGTCTTCGGGTCCGGTTATCAATGCTTCCCATTCGAAGAAGTTTTCTTCATTTGTTGGGCCAGCGAGGATGCCTTCCGGAGGATTCAGAGTCAGTTGTTTGTATTCCGCCATGAGGCGACGCAAGGCAGAACCGGCCATTGTTGACCTATAAGGTTAAAAAACACTAATTAAAATCATGGTAAAATTCAACAATTCCGCCTCACTGTTAATAAAAAAATTGAAACGGAATTGTTGAATTTTACCAAAAACAACAGGGATCACAAATAGTTTGGTTTGTATATACCGGAGATATAAAATGAAATTAAACAATACTCTAATCAAATATTGACAGTCGTTTGCACGATGAAGCGTTTTAAATATGTTATGACACATTTACAGTTAACATGATAAATGGAAAATAAAGTCGTATTAAGATTCACCAGGAGTTTTCAAACCGCAATGACAGTTTACCCACCGTAATTGTAACAGGGGGTACTGTGATTTACTGTGATACTGTTCATTTTGTTCTCCAGAAAACATCTTGAGAAAATAATTTTCTAGGGGTGTTTTCCGGGAGGAACGGGAGGAACCCTGGATATTGACAGACTACATACACTAATAGATTGTGACTCAATATTTACCTAAATCGATTATCAAAATAAAGTGAATTATAAAGGAATTTCTTCCTATTTGACAGTCCAACGACGCAAAATCACAAAACGAAAATAACCATAGACAAGAACAAGACAACTCTACAAAACCCGTCACTTTGACCGCTCGAATATGCTCTGCGATAATAAACTTTATAAGAATTTTTTTTAGAGCCCATTATCGCATATCATTGCGTGTGAGAGGGGGAGTCTTGTTATTCTATGGGATTGAATAGGAAATGTTTCAAAAAGCGCCATCTATTTGAAACCACGAAAAGTTTTACATGAAATTTTCTGACGTAGGTTGAAATGGCTACCCACAGAGCTTATTTTACTGTGTAAAAAAGACTCAAGATGGCATTGATGAAACGAAATGAAACAAAAATGAAATGCTAAAAATATTGTGCTTTTATAAAAAACGGGACAGAAACTTTTATTTTGTATAAAATATAACAAATTTCTACCAAGGTATCTAATTTTCAAGAACCTTGCTTTGATATAGTAAAAAATATTTTAATATAATAAAATTTTTCATATAATAAAAAAATAAATTCAGCGGTATCATCATACAATATTTGCATCAATGGGTTGTCATCAAGGCATATTATTTAATTTTCGATTTTCTGGGATTCTTTATTGAGATTCTTCTCTTCAATTTTTAAAAACAGGTTTTCTGAAAAAAAATTCCGTCTATGACTCTTATTCAAAATTATTCATCACACAAAGCAAATTATTCTCTGGAAAAGGTTTACAATAAAAACTAAATAATTCAACGCTAAACCGTAAATTTCGGTAATTTTTAGCAAAGGTATCACTTGACTTATCTTCTCAGGGTTTCTTGCATAGAGCAACTTAACCCACGTAAATATCTCTCTTAGTGAGCAAAGATCAACTAAAATTCCGGAACTATAAATCAATTTCATTAGCCGAAGCTGATCGAAAATTTATACGTAGCCTTTCTATTCCTTTAATATGTTTCGATGTCAATGATTCAATACAATCTGCGCATCAAAACATCTAAAATTCAGCTATGCTGTAAAAATCGCAGGTACAGATGCGTTGCATGCATACAGCATGTTTCAAACTTGGTATTCGACTTATTGTACAACATATTACTTATTCAAAACCGATTGTCCTATGCACCAAGTTGTACCTTTTTCACTAATAAAAAGACAGAAGAATTTCAGTGACGTTTTGTAAGGACATTCACTGTTGGAAGTAATTTTTTTTTACAATGACTTTTTATTACTTATTACTATTAATTACTTCTTGCTTTTTATTACCTATTGTTTTTTTATTATTTTTTTATTACGTTTTATACTTTTTATAACTTTTTTTAGTTTTCGTTATTTATTGTAATTACCTACTTTTTTTTTCTTTTTCTTTCTTTTTTTTGTGAACAAACACAAACATTCCCGAATAACTTGACCATGTTTGAAAATCTCCTACTACCATCACACTAAGCAGAAAATGTGGTTTTTGTCGTGATATATCGTGTTGTCTTAGTCAGCTGAGGAATTGAACTCACGGAGCCTGTGTGGGAACCAGACGCGATGCGAACTCAGCTACTGATCGCTTACTCGACCTATACCCACAACTTCATATTTTACTTTCACGCTGTAGGTGTAAGGAGGTAGTGAGCTTCCCCCAACCCACGTCATAACAATGTATTGTTATATTTGACAGCATTCACAACATTTGTTTTCTTTTTCTTTCCGGAAAGAAAACAATAAACCAGTTACATCGTTAACGAAATATGATTCCGAATCAGTTTATTCCGTTTGATGAGACGGGGAGTGGAGCGAGTGAGACGGATGGAGTATGGAGAAATTGCCAAGAAGAGTCGGCAGATAAAACCCCAAATAAATGACAAGAAAGATAAATAAAAAAGAGGAAATGATAAAAGTCTACTTTAAAAGATAAAAGCAAACTAAAATGGGATGAAAATGAAATGAAACGGGTGGATTTGGGCGGAGGGAGAAGCATTTCAGTGGGTGCGGTAAGGGGGAAGGGGAGAGAGATAAAGGACGAACCACACCGCTATCACATCAATCAGGAATTCGTTACTGAATGAATTTACATAATACGGGGAACTGAAGTGAAAAATATAAATGACTTATATTCATATAGATCAGTGAACGCCGATTTTGAATATATGAATAAGTATTATTTTATATAATTTCACGTAGAATTAATAATTCGTTATATAAAAGTGTTTAAAAAACCATCTTATAAAAACAGCCTGTTCTGTTGGTAACATTGTATTATCGAAATCTGACTCCACGGGGCCCGTAATCTGGTTTTGAATTTGTGAAAATTTTTATGTCGATTTTCTTTTGTAACTGTATTTTTATCTTTTTTAGTTTTGGTGACATTTAAACTTAATTTGGGTGACTTTTGGTTACTAATAATGTTATTGAAAGAAATAAGATATACTCATGGGCAAATCGGAAATTATGACAACGTTTTCGTAAATATTATTATTTTTCATGGAGTAAAAGTTTCTAAATAGGTAAATAATTTTATTGCTTGTGTTTAGTTGTGGTTTACTATGAATAGAATATATATGTATGTACTGTAAAGCTCATCCTTGTATTGACATTTGATAATCTTAAAACCCACCGGTCTTACATTTCATGCGGGTTTTGAAAAATTGAAACTTAAAAATTATTTTCTAACAAAACTAGCTATAAATAAAATTGGTATTCAAGTTAGGATGTCATTATTGATAATTTAAAAAAAATAGACTGCAGTACATTTGTATGTATAGCTCCTCTGCAGCAAATAGTCACTAAATACGATTTTAGTCAAAATTCAGTTAGATGCTATAATGGATCCCTTTCAATATTGTTCATTTAGGAAAAAAATCACCAGATCTCTTCCTTATTATTTGATTTTCCTAAAATCACAAAATCGATTACCGCACATTTTGAACCATCGAAAACTCACCAAGTGTATTTAGTAAAATTTTATTTATTACTCAATAACAAAATATTAGTAAATAAAAATAAAATACTAAAAAAAAACAACTTGCTACACCTACACAAAAGAAAGCTCTATGACCCTTCACCTAAAAGATAATAGTTATGATCATTTTAAATGATTAAAAATCTTTATTTGCGAATATATCCGAATAGGGTTTTTCAACAGGACCGGTCAGTGGCTGAGTTGGAATCGCGTTTGGGTCTCACCCAGGCGTCGTGAGTTCAATTCTTCGGCTGGCTAAGTCCTCCATTACGACACAAGCAACACCTTCCGCTTACTGTGATGGTAGTAGGAGATTTTCAAATATTGTCAGGTTATTCGTAACCAGGGAATATTTGTCTTTATTTTTAAAAAGAAAGAAAGAAAAAAAATAAACAAATGGTTTTTAATTATTATTTTTATAAACAATAATTATTAATCTAAAACACTCTTCCAAATTGAAAAAAAAAACCTTCCGAGCAAAGATAAATGTCGCCGGCAGGACTCGAACCCGCACCCTTCTAATGTCCGGTCAGATGCTCTACCGTTGAGCTACGTCGGCTTATCGCAAACCTGCCAAGTTAATCAATATATACTAGTGTTCCATTCAATAATTACTGTTTTTATTATATTTTCACCTGTAAACAACCAACTTTATTAGTATGAGAATATTATTATTTTTAATATAAAATATTTATTATTATTATTATTATTATTATTATTATTATTATTATTATTTTTTTTTTTTTAATTTGGATGAGTGTTTTAGATTAATAATTATTGTTTATAAAAATAATAATTGTTACCCTTTGCGCTATGCACAAAAATCTTGTCTTAAGTTTTTAAGAACTTTAGTTTATCAATTAATAAATGGTTTTTAGTATTTGATGACTTTTTGCTGCAGAGGGACGATATGTATAGTTATGTTGATTGTTAAATCATTTTGAAATATTATGCGGAGAACATCTGAATAAAATACAGCGGACAGATTGGAAAATAAACATTAAATGCTAACGATAGAGAAATACAGAATTTTCTTATTTCTTAGAATAGAAAATATTTTTTCAATCCATTCGTGTACATTACCCTTAAGAATGGAACTGAAAGAGACAGCGCCATATGCGCGAGGCGGACGACTAGAAAAATCTTCTTCCCTCCCGTAAAGTAAACGCTCTTATGAATAATTCGAAAAAGTTTTAAATTCAAATTGCGATCTCTCTGAGTGTTCTAGTAATAAGTCTTAGAAAGAAAATTGAGTATTTAATTTTCTTTCAGAGTTTTAATGCAACGGAATGTACATGGAATGTAAAAAATAATAGAGGTATGTACATGTTTTACCAAGATTGTTAAATAATTTATAATTAAATGTAAACCCACCTCTGTGGCCGAGCGGTTAAAATTCTTGACAACGGTGGTCGCGCGTAATTGTATTATGTGTTATACCTAGAGACCTGAAAAATTCATAATTTTTACGCGAAAAATGGGAACTTAGCAATTTTCACGCGAATAACACAAAATTTGGAATTTTCATGTAAATAAACCCGAACTTTCGTATTTTTTACGCGATGTTCTTGTATTTTAAAATAAGAACGTAATATTTTATGTTCTAAATATTCATATGTGTATGGTTTTCATAAGTTTGAATAGCCATAAAATGGAAGGCAGCTAACTTCTTTTAGAAAGCGCCGCGTAATGTCATTCATTTTTCAATATAAAAAACAATAATATTAAAATAAAAAACTACAAAATTAATAAATTTACAGACATTTTTTTATTGCAAAATGCCACCGTTTTGCTTAAAAAATAATCCCGTTTTCATAAATAACGTTAGTTTTACCAAAATAAAGCGAATTTCACTGAACTCCACTTTTAGCAAAAACAATTGTGAATTTTTTAGGTCGCCAGTAATATCATATTTAAATATCATAAAATCATATGTTATGGCAGTGGCGTGCATTGCTCTATCACCGAAGGTAGGCTGTGTAAAGTTTTTGAAGTTCGGTTATGAATCGTGTATTGAAAGTTTATAAATAGGAATACGTTATTAACATCTTCCGTTGATTTTAAGGACCAACTGAATAAATAATCGTAAAGTTCCTTAATAAATTCATGGAAAAAATATATTATGATCAGAAATTTGTAGCTATTTAATTTTTTTTTCTATAATCTTCTTATGGTTCAATTTTTTTAGGATAGGCACAGATTTTCAGCCTATATGGACTGCACGCCACTGTGTTATAGTATATTTGTGGCACGTTCCAGAGTGGTAGGGACTCTTTTTTACCGTCCTGGTGGAAGACCAAGATTCAGAAATGAAAAGTTGAAGAAATGGGTATAGCCTTGATCAGATTTAACCAGGTACCCCATCTCCATCTCCTTCCCTTCCCAACTCTCTTCAGCGTCACAACATAATGGGGTGATATGGTTCAACGGACAGTGGATCAGTTGGCATAAAATTATTTATTAAAAAAAAAATATATATTTAATGTAAATACACATGTAATATTCGATAGAACACCGTTAGCCCCTAAATAATTGTAAAAGATGCCTCTAAAATCGCGAAAAATTAATTCCTCTAATGGCCGATATTTCATAAGGTAAAACAAAAATAAATAAAATACTTCGCATCCGTACTAGATATTTAGTAAACCTTTAATTAAAAAAATAGATCATTCCGTTTGAATGGGTATTTTGGCCTCCAATCCAAAATTCAGTTTTGTATGAAACAGGCACCGCAGCCATTCCCCTTAATAGCTAATTACAAAAAATATATAAATTTATATAATAAAACCTACCCAACTCAATAGTGAAAGATTTCTCGTGTTTGAGTTGGGGAGCAGCGCCATCTAGCGACAGTAATGGTAACTAAGTATAGAAATAAAATACATAGATTCTTCGTATAATGATTTGTGTGCGAGCGCTAGTAGTACATTGATTGATAGATAACTTTTTTTTTGTTGTATATTATGGTTTATCTTTGTAAATGTCTATTTTAGTTTTTCAGTAATTGCAGATAGGTTAGGTTAGACGTTAGATGGCCATCTTAACAAAAACAGCTACGTAATGCAGCATTTCATTATGCCTAGGACCCGGGTACTTGTTGTAAAACAGGGTCTCACCCCAAGAGGAATAATTTTTAGTTCTATTAAAAACAAAAAAAAATCTTCCTTTCGATTAAAACCTGTGAAAATCACATTTGAGATTATACTATACGAGTTTTGTTCCGTACCGTCCAAAAATACACAATTTTGCAGATTGCTAACTCAAGAAATACTACAAACGATTTTTCTGTAAAATCTATTTAAGTACGGGAAAATCTATTTCAGTTTTTCAGGTAGTTTCAATAAAAAATATTTATTCAACTATAATCTTTTAAATTCTATATGAAATACATACTGGAATTTTAATTGAAACGTCCAAAATTTCTTAATGGTTTTCAAACTACACCTATTTTCAGACATTTTGGAATGTATTTCATAGAATTTCAATATTGCAGTTTTGTAGATTTTTGTCTTTGAATCCTTATGCGTTTTCCTAATTATCACGCAAAGTTATGTTTAGGGATATTTTTAAGTGCAATGCATAGTTTATAATGTTAATTTTATGGTTTATAGAGACTTTTTTAAATTATAAAAATATCTACGATTTTGAGATTTTCTTGAATACCATGTATATATATATTTTTTAAATTTAATGTAAATCAAATTTATAAAAAATTGAAAATGGCCTTGAATGCCGAAACAGCTGTCACAATAATAAAAACTGAAATACTTGCAGAACGTAATAATAATATCATAAAATTTGATTTACATTAAATTTTAAAAAAAATTAAGTGGAGTTCTACGTACTAAACACAAAAACAATTAATAACCAGGTATGGCGTGAATGAATGAATAAATGAATTATGGATTGAATATTCGAAAATGTCTATTTTTTATCATATGTCGCTGATAGTTATGGCCAGCTGAATAAATGAGCATGCAAGATTCATGGAAAAACAATATTGTGATAAGAAATTTGTCGTTTTTTTTTAAATCTTTCAATTTCATTTTATGTTAGGGTAGGCACAACTTTTCAGCCTCGATGAAGATGATGTATTAAAAAAAATCTCTGGATGTGAGTCCCTGTCTTTGAGACAAGAGACATGAATCCTGGTAGGCACTTATTATGACCATACAGAAAACCTTTCGTCTTGCCACAAATATTAGACGGAAACTAAGTTGCATCGTAAAGCATGAAATCGAGTGGTAGTAGCATAGAAAGCCTTCATACAGCAATTGAAAGACAGACTGATAATGCAGTTTATTCATTCATTAATCTTTGAATTTCCCTTCGAAGTTTGACCCCAAGTATTACTCATTTTTTTACGGATTCGCTAAAATATTAATACAGGAACTTTTATGCTTCAGAATTATAATAACACTGAATAAACATTTGATTTGAATATAAAGCAGATAAGACAAAAATCTCCTAAAAGGTTCCTCTGGTAAACCCTGAGTAAAGGCTCTGTGGCGAGAAGGGGTGGAGGGCGGAGGTGACAGGGAGGGCAAACGGAAGGGAGAAATAAAATTTTCTATCTGATGGTAAGTAAGAATAAATTGAAATGATAATATAAAAAAATGGGGTGATGTACCACTCCTCCCACTTCAGTTGGGTGAAGAACCAACCCCAAATACACGGAACAAATTAATCTTCAAAGAGTGAGCCACCACGTAAAAAATACTCTCTGCACTTGACGATTTTTGTAACGACAGTGTAATTCAACAAGATCTTTTTACTGAAGTATTTAATTTGCTTGGTCTTTTCTTAAAGGCTTTGCAATTTGGGTATTATGTTTACATTCCGTTCAGACTTTGAGTATTAAGTTAAGTTCTTTGCGCCATATTAAAAGGAGTATTTTTTAAGACTTATGCCCAAATTATGCGGGCCTGCAAATTGGATACAATCTCTCTACAATCTGTCAAATTAAAAATAAATTTATTTACCTCTCGTATTTTCTTAGCTTATTACGTAAATCCGTTATTTTTATAATGATGGGATTCTGTTAAATAATGAAATATATCAAAGGTTCAAGAGCTAGGCCGCATCGGTGATCCTCGACTGTGACTAATTTGAATATGTATAAATCAGGTTTTCGTTCAAGGTGTTTTCACAAGACACCCAACTGCTTTCGACTTTCTGGAACTAGTGGGACTATGACATCGGTGAGTTGAAGGTTTTGAGGCTGAAGGGAGTGGAGAAGGGAAAGAGAAGGGGGAGCGGAAGGTTGGGAAATACCCGGCTATTTAGATCTGTGCATCAAACACGAATAAAACCATTTCAAGCAACGCTTCGATTCTGTATTGTAGTCTATCACCTGGGCGATACTGAGAGTATCTACTTGCAGTGTTTTTGTGCTTCGGCAAAATCCACATTGGAAAGGAATATATATAATGCTTTGAGAGGCTTTCATCCTCGTACAAAATTCTAGGAAGTTATCCGGCCCATTTAGGTCGGGCTTTAAAACTAAGTGTTAATCACCTTACAGTTGTAAATTAGTAGGTAGTTACAAACTCAATGTAGCAGAAGCAATATCAATAATCGTTATTAATTGTTATTGTGTTTAATTGGTAGAATTACGTTCAATAAAAAAATATATATTTAAATCAAATTTAATAATGTTAGAAATTAATAAACGAACGAATATAACGCTAATTAATAAAGTAAGGAAAATGATTTATTCCCCACTCTTAAGTATATTCACGAAACCTAAACAATATAATAATTGCTGTTATAATGTAACCACAGGATAAACTATTATTCATTGTGATAATTACGCTGTAACTACATACTGTATCTACTTACTTCGTCTACACCTATTTATTATTTTATGTGTACATTATTGTATTCCCCTGTAAAACTATGTGATAAATGTATCAACATGTAAAAGCCTTCTAGGCGTGAATAAATAAATAATTCCGTAAAATAATTCATCGTTTTACCAAACGTATTAAATTCATTGACTTAAATAGCATTCACGTCAGTATAAAACAATTAAGATAACACTTTATGTGGGGAAAATAGCTGTCAACGGTAAGTATCTCACAGAATAGAGAATTTTTAATTATCACAATTATATTCAAAGCATATCAGTTTTACCGGTCATGAATCATTTTAAATACCGTCCAAATTAAAATTGGGTGGGAGTAAATAAAATCATTTTTCAGTCGTCGCAATGTGGCCTAACCACAATTTGAAAATGGCCTTGAACGCCGAAATAGCTGTAACAATAATTAAAAATTAAAATACGTCCAGAACTTAATAATAATAATATTAAATTAGGTATACTTAAAATATCTGTCAATAACCTTGCTATTTTTATACGTGACATCTTAATGAATCGTTTTTCTAAATCTTTGCAGCTTCTAACATCTTGCGCCACGGAACTTTAAAATATTAATTTCACTCTCAAAACTATGCAAAAAATTAATGATTTCATATTTTTCAATTATTCTTTTTTTATTTTTTTTATATGAATACCTCATAAGAGTCCCAACTGCTCCCAACCGTCTGGAGCCAGTGAGACTATGGCATTCCCAATTGGGGAATGTTGTGAGGCTGAAGGTATTGGGGAGGCGAAGGAGAAGGGGAAGAGGAAGGTGGGGAATACCTGGCTATTCAGATCTGGTCACCATACACGGCTAAAAGCCATTTCAAGCAACGTTTCAATTCTGAATGGTGGTCTTTCACTAGGGCGATACTGAGAGTATCTTCCACTCTGGAACGTGCGCAAATATACTACATATTATTTTTAAATGAATTAATTGTGAAACAACACAAATTAATTAAATAAAAATTACTTGTGCACGCCGGGATTTGAACCCGCTACCTTCGGATTCGTAGTCGAGAGCCTTACCCCTCGACCGTGGAGGCCGTCAAAATATTTATTCGTATTTATTTTACAGTACCCACTAGTGTACACCTGTATAATATACATAAACCATAAAAATCATTTTTCTGTACTATCTGTGAAAAGGTTAGATTTTTTCAATGCTCCCGAAATAAAACCACCATTCTTTGCGATATAATGTATTTATTTTAAATTTTCCTGAAATTTAAACATATTTTGATTGTACAGGATGTCCTAATTATAATTGATTTCGTTAACGTGTTATCATGAGTGCATGGTGCGTTGGAGAAAATCCCTGCAGAGTGATGAACGGACACGACGGTCAGTTGCTGTATCGACGACCAAACATGACCTAAGGTAACATCCTTACATACTATTGTCTGAACCCCACGGAAGAAGCTATAGCGGATGGCGCTTCCGAAGAGTCGTCATGAACTTCGCTGAAGGTGACCGTGGGAATCGGTGAGCATCAGGACTGGAGCGGCCTTGCCTGATGCTGAGGAGAAGAATCTGACCACAAGAGCCATAATTTATTATTTAAACCGTTTCGTTTTGACTTAATCCTCCTTTCTACTCTTCTCTTTTCTCCACCATGATAATCGGGGTTTTAGAGCCAATAAAGACTATGTTTTCCTGGGAATAGGGTTTTATTTCCTGTATCATGTTTAACATCCCCGTGCTTCATCCATCAGTCTCACCCACGAATCCTGAGAAACAGTCGAGCACGTAATAGCGATTCTACACCATGTTAAAATGATATTTAAGTGGCAGACCCTCCAGCTATATAGTTTGACTCCAGCCGCACTCCTGGGAAATGGGACGAAGGATTTGTTTTGGTTCATGTCTATCCTGTATTTGATCTGTGGCCTTTGATTATATCGAAAAAAATTGATAAGAGTCTCTTAATTTTTTACTAACAATATACTAATAATTTACTAATTGGGTTATAATGTACAAATAATTTTAATATATTTAATGAAGCAAAGGTTTCTTCTCAAAGTGGGCACATCTTCATGTTGATATTTCATATTAAAAAGGAGAGATGGTCGATTTTCATGTCCCGGTTACTTGGAACCGGTTCCTTTGGAATTACTAGAACCGGTAGACAATATTTATCTGAGGAACTGGCTATTTTTTGAACCGGTTCCCTTTGGAATATTAAGCATATTTAAAAAAAATTAATAACGAGACAAAATATTAATTCATTTTTTAGGTAATTGCAAGTTTTTATCTCAAAATTGCTTGAGCTACCCCTGGGCTGGAAATTTTTTCTCATAAATTCTCCAGTAACTCTCACGAAAAAGAAACGGGATAAAGAACCGGTTCCTCATCGGCATCCAAACCACGTGACAAGTCTTTTTATGTATTTGATTACACACCTTTTTCACACACATTTTTTTATATAGCTCCAACTTCAGTATAATTAATTATTAGTGGAATTATGTAGATATTAACAAACTTAAAAAACAGCCTGTAATTAAATATTTTGCTTTCATGTAGGTAGAAACATAACTACATTGGATTATGATTTAATAAGAAGGCACTAGAAATAAATTTAGTTTGGAGCGTTTAAATGTAGCTTCACGTTAAAGAGTAGAAATAAGACTGCGAGAAAGGGGTGTTTTGGCGGCAGGGGGTTGGGGGGGGGGTGTGGCAAGGCTGCGGAGGGGTGAGGAGTAATTCGATTTGATGAGAAATGAAATTTTATTCCAGTAGTTTGTTGCGATGGGGCTTCTTTGGTTTTATATGAAATGAAAAAAAAATGTACTGTAGAAACATCTCTGTTTTATTTTGTGTTTATTTTTAAGTAGTAAATGTTTAGTATCGAAGTACAGTCAGACATTTAAAAGTAGACAAAAATTGAGAGCGCTGCGGCCGTTTAAAGTGTTTTGAATGCAACACAAAGATGGCACACAGGAAAATGAAAGTAAGTTTAAAAAACGCAATTGTCTATAGCATTCAGAAATTAGTGGTACTTTCCGAAAGGAGATTATTCCACGTCATGTACTAATATAATTTCTTGTTTAAACTTTCTTATAATTATTTAACGTTTTGCAAGGAAGATAATTACATGGAAAGGCGTATTTTTTTCAATTAATGAAATTTTATGTATCAGAATAACCATGTATTAAATTTTAGGTAAATTACTAAAAAAAATAAAATTCACAGACCAAAATCACAAATTAAAAAAAAAAAAAAACATAATGATAAATTAATTATGATATTTTTACCTTGTTTCTTTAAAATAAACTGTCAATTGTGAAATGTAAAAAAAAACATTTGAATGTTAAGAACATGTTTCAAAGACGAAGTGAGTACCTTGGTGTACCTAATGACATTTTGTAGTACAATTAATTGCCAAGCTATTTGATTCTACCGTGCATTTTACGCATACATTGTGATTAAAATACTTCACTTAGGCTGTGTTTATTGTGGTAATTTTTAAACAGCCTTTCTCACAGAATAGTGTAATTTCCACTGCAGATTATTGCAAACTTAATTTAGCCAAAATATGTATTAGCATAGTTAATTTTGGAGCAATGGTTACGTTTTCTGTTATTTAATAACGAATAAAATCGTTTTTTTTTTTATTCGCAGAACATCTCTTAGTGAATAATCATGTACAGCTTGACAACAACGAACCTAAACCCTTACATATAGAAATAAATGGTTTTAGACTAAATTTACTTGAACAATTAGAAATATAACATTAATTAATAAAGAAAGAGAAATTATTTATTCACAACTTCTCAGTATGGTCACAATATCAAAACAATATAACACATTTAAATAAATCAATTAAGAAAAAAATGTCATTTAAATACGGGGAAAACACATTATAAATGTAAAAACCTCCCAGATTATAGAATTTTAATTATTTTACAACTAAATCAGTTTTACCGATAATAAATCATTAATTTTAATAACCCGTCCAAATTGGAATTGGGTGTGAGTAAATAAAATCATATATTTAAATCGTCACAATGTGGATTAACCGCATTTTGAACCTGTCACAATAATAAAAACTAAAAATACTCGCAGAACTTAATAATAATATTGTTAAATTTGATTTACATTAAATAATAAAAAAATAAAATACGAATGTACGTTCTTAAATTATTTCAAACAGCGTTACCGAACGAGCAACTCTGCATAATAATATTGAAATATTCAAATAACCGGGATGAAGTCGAAAGACGCCGGATTTAAAATTCAAAGCAAATGTGAAAGATAAATGACATGTGACAAAATCGAACGTGATGAATATCTCGAAAGGATCTAATACTCGTACATACACATTCTACGTGGATGTGTTGGGTACTTGTTTGTCTGTTTTTACAACCCTATCGATTTAAGAGAAAAATTTTCAATTTTTATTTGCTCAGCGTCTGGAACATTGAAAGTAAACTAAGCTAAAACCATAAAAATTGAAACTTTAAGGTTTAAATGAATTAAAATGCATGTAAAGTGGATATGCGTATTGTAAACAGCCCGCAGATACCTTAATAGGACACAACTGCTGACCATGTACAAGTCGCAAGTGCGCCCACTGTAGAATTTGGCAGCCACCTCTGGTCGGGAGCCCCAAAATACCTGAAAAAAACCCCTGACTCCGCAAAAACGGGCGGTCCGTTTTATAGATTCGCCCATCTTAACAAACGGATTGCAATCTTTGGAGCACACGTCAGGTGGGAATGCTGTACTTGTTCTACCGGTATTTTAATGGAAGATGCTCTGAGGAAATAGCGTCATTGATCCCTTCGGCACCGGTGCATAGTCGGGAAACATGTCAAACGCGCGCCCAACATTTGCACACCGTTGACATTTGTCACATGAGAACGGGTCGCTTCTACGAGTCGTTCTTGTGTTCAACAGCTTGGCTGTGGAATGATTTGCCGGACTCAGTGTTTCCTCCCTCCTATAACATGGGTATCTTCAAGACCCGATTTTACTCCTTCCTATCCTCTAAAAGACCCTCCACACAGCATCCCTAAAGATGATACAGGCCTTGAACGAAATTATTTCCTCCAGAGCCTCCCGTGTGTAAAAAAATTATATTAATGGAATATGGACATGATTGAGTGGAATGCAAATAAAGTGCTTAAAACAAAGAATTTTTGAATAAAAATAAAAATTAAAATGTATTATTTTTTTCTAAGGTGACTGAAATAGTTGTTATTCATTGTAATTAAATTGATCAGAAGTGTGTGTGTTTTTTTGAATATTTTACCAAAAAGCAAATAATAAATAGAGATGCCATAACACGCAAGGGGAAGGAACCAAAATAAGAGGAGCGGGGGTGAGCTAGACATGTCGCCAATTTAAGTAAGACAGCAACTAAGAAAGTTTCGGTATTTACTAGGGTATTTAGTTTGATCCATTTTATAAATGTTTTGCAATTTGCCTTACAGTATTCAAAATCATGCGAAATAAACGTGGACGGCAGTGTTCTAAACTGGTGACCCCTGCCTCCAGCCGTCGAAATCGTACTCAGGGCAAGTTTATTAATTCTGACATCAGTGATGTTTACAAACAAATGATTATCAAACCGAGAGATATCTACTACTTCATGG
The DNA here is from genome assembly GCA_022606495.2 of Halesus radiatus. Taxonomy (NCBI): domain Eukaryota; kingdom Metazoa; phylum Arthropoda; class Insecta; order Trichoptera; family Limnephilidae; genus Halesus; species Halesus radiatus. The sequence continues at coordinate 87,388 of JAHDVE020006625.1, forward strand.
AAATAAATCATTCAATATTAAACAACAAAAAAAATTTCAGTACCTACTTTCAAACAGTAAATATTTCTATTTGGTGCGCGCTTCGACGCTACGTGATGCGTTTTTAATCAACCCAAATTATTTGGTGTTTTATACTGAATGATAATAATATATTGACTGCAGTATTGTTGCCTTTTTTCAATCTTATTACAGGTACTTTAGTCACATAACATTTTTTGACTTTAACAAAATGTGGAATTTTGGACAAGCTACTTTTAAAATTGTGATTTTAAATGCATATTGTATTCTTGATTGTGTTATCTACCTACTCATCTGGCCCTAAACACTCTACCTACTTCTCGAATTCGTATTGTTTGTATTTAATGTAAGCAGACGATACTTCACCCTATTCCATTTTATTATAGCAACTATTAAAGTAAGTATATCCGAGACTCTATCCAGATTACAATTGAGTTCTGGATGAAACTTTGCAATCATCATAAGGATAGCAGCCAATAATATGGGATTTATAAAAATGGAAGATAATATTTAACAAATCTTGAACATGAAGTATGATATCGGTGTAATTGGCGTAAATTGAACTGGTCTCATTAGCTAAGTTGGTTAAGCGGTTACCCCGGATAGGTGGAGGTCCTGGGTTCGAGTCCCAGATGTGTTAATATTATCTTCTTCAATGATTAAAATATTACAATGAGGTTTACAAAACTTCAATAAGTTATAAAAAATAAATTGAATTAAAGTAAGTATCCCACCTCAGAATTTATCAACACCTTAATAAAACTATTCCCGAAAGCAATTCCCAAAGTCAATTGTAAATATTTCACGGTCATTGCTTAAAAAAATATAATTTTTATTGTCAATTGTCGTATCCCCTAAATTGTAAACTAATCCATTGTTCTCAAATCTGCAAGACTTTTTTTAACTTTGTCCGATAACTTTCCAAACGTAACGGCGCAATTCTTTGTAAGTTCCTTTAAAAACCTTATGTGCCTTTATCCAAACGCTCATTCCTACTACGTCTTTGCTAGAGTACACTATGTGCCTGGTTCATTTTTATTCTCACATCTAATAAAATATTCGACTACTAAATTACAACCCGAGCCAGCAAGAATAAGATCGAATATAATATGCAAGTTAAGAGATAAAGGTTTATTCGGTGAAGAACAGTTAAATATTCCACAAAAACAAGTAATGTATCTAAACGGTTGTTCAAAACCCGATAGGTACGTAACAATTAAACTAGCTCGAGTAACGTCGTAGCAAAATAAAATATTTTTCGCCAACATTTCGGGCGTCATGTTTCCATAAGCTAAACCGTTTACGCGAGCCATGTTGTTTATTTTTCCCGGAAATGATTTTCCAAATTATTTCCTTTCTCCGTTATTATTTCTAAAAACGGTTGAATTTTTAGAAAAAATACAAAAAATCGGGTTATTTTTATTTTGCGGTATAAAACCCAGTAAGTATTCCAATTAAATTCTTACCAGTTTCGAAGCCAAAAATTCCGGTGTCTTCCTCTGCCATGTTTTTCATTAGTTTTCCCGTAGATTATCAGTTGGGAAAGTTGTCTATTGTCACCCTCATAACGTGTAACCAAAGCACTTATGTTTTAGTATGCTTACATCTAGTAAATTTTAGCATGTGTTGGCCGTTCAGTGAAGAATCACTGTACAAGTCAGTCCGGGGCATTTTGAGAAAGAGTGTGTAGGTTTATATTACAAAGGCTTCTCTCTTTCATCGATTGAAATCGGCATCTATTTTTGGCTCTAACGGAATACATCACATAATTACTACATACTGTATTGAAATACATTTTAAATCAGTGGCGTGCAATCCGCAAAGGCTGAAAAGCTTTGTCTACCCTAAGAAAACCGAACCATTACTATTTAATAAATAAATATTATTTATTAATTGATAAACTAAAGTTTTTAAGACAAGATTTTTGTGCAAAGCGCAAAGGGTGACAATTATTTTTATAAACAATAATTATTAGCTTGAAACACTCATCCAAATTGAAAAAACCTTCCGAGAAATTATGTCTACATTTTATTGGTGAAAAATGTTTTGACTTGTCAAATATTTTTTATTAATTGATAAACTAAAGTTTTTAAGACAAGACATTTGTCTCGACGCCATCTATTGAGGGATTTAGCCGTTACAAGCCTTTCTCATACTAATAAAGTTGGTTGTTTACAGGAGAAATATAATAAACAGTAATTATTGAATGAAACACTAGTATATATTGATTAACTTGGCGGGTTTGCGATAAGCCGACGTAGCTCAACGGTAGATCATCTGACCGGACATCAGAAGGGTGCAGGTTCGAGTCCTGTCGGCGACATTTATCTTTGCTCGGAAAGGTTTTTTTCAATTTGGATGAGTGTTTCAGGCTAATAATTATTGTTTATAAAAATAATCATTATTTATATATTTTTCTTAAGTGGTATGTTAAATTAATAATGTTTATTGAAGATGTACCCCCATAATTAAGCTGAGCTTGTGTGTTTGGGAGATGTGTTATTTTTTGTTTTGTTATTTGTTTATTTGTGTTATATTTCGCATATATTTTCAACGTGCTTTTTAAGATGAAATTTAAAATCTTTTAAAGTGGTTATTTATGTTTCCGATTTGTTCTAGTAATGAATAAAAAAAACTGAAATGTATTTATAATTGAATTGCCCCATATATAGTTAATACATAAGGTATATGATATAATAATTATAAAGTGGTTTTATAAGGAGAACATCAGGTATATGTAAATAAGATTTCCTTCTGATTGAATTGTAAAATATATCCAATTCAGTTCATCACGATTATAAGTTTAGTATCGATCCGAAAGACTTAGGAGTGTCTCGTAAATTTCGACCCTATATTAATATTTAATTGATTAATTAAAGATGATTCATACATGTTGTGTACAATATTTACAGAGAAATTATATCTGTTTTTTTAATCTTTTTTTTACCCACAGTATTTAACATTAATAGAATATCTTCTTTTTTGTCGTATGGTGGAGGAGAGTTGGTGGAGGTCATAGTGGGGTGCTGGGGTTATTCAGAAAGCCGACGGCATCGGGAGTCACTTGTTTCAGCATAAATATACCATAGGGAAACTGATGAAGGGGACATTCTTCAACGATATGTTCTGTTGTTTGAATGTGTCCACATTCACAAAGTTCGGAATTCTTTAGACTCCATTTATGCATTATATACGCACGAAATCGAACATAATACGTAAAAAAAAATTTTTTACATGTATAATTGTTTAAATTATAATTGTAAAAAAGGAACCCACAGTCTGTGTGTATAATACCAGGGGTGTTAGTTGAAGTTTTACTCATAGATGTCGCTAGAGATATGTATACATTTCTATGATTTGGCATCTATGTCATATTTTTCTATGGACATTAACCTTCAAAATACACAAGTTACATTCTGCCAAAATAATAGTGTCATAGTTGTTTACCTCAGTGAATATGTCGAGTTTCGTTCCAAGTAAATCGCATTTGCGGCATTCGTTGCTTTTCTTATTTCATCAAAAGAAAAAAGCAGTTGAAGCTCATCGGTTGCTGGTAGAAACTTATGGTGAACATGCTCCAGTGATTAGAACATGTGAGACATGGTTTCGTCAATTTAAAAGTGGAGATTTCGATTTAACAGACAATGAACATCCTGGTGCAACGAAAAAGTTCGAAGACGAGGAATTGCAGGCGTTATTGGATGAAGACCCAACCCAATCGCAACAAAAATTAGCCCAAACACTTAATGTGACCCGAGGAGCAATTTTCCAACGTTTAAAAGCCATGGGAAAGATCCAACAGTATGGAAAATGGGTACCACACCAAATGAACGAGAGACAAATCGAAAAAACCGCCAAACCGCCTCATACAGCTAAAGTAGTGAAGAACACTCTCAAAGCATTGAATTGGGAAATATTATCGCACCCGCCGTACTCTCCAGACCTTGCCCCGTCCGACTATCACCTTTTCGCATCGATGGGACACTCACTCGCAGAGCAGCGCTTCGCCAATTTTGAAAAAGTCGAAAAATGGCTCGTCGAATGGTTTGCCTCGAAAGAGAATTTTTTTTTTTGGAATGGTATCCATGATTTGCCTCAAAGATGGGCAAAATGTATAGAATCCGATGGTCAATACTTTGAATAAAATTTTTTTGAGATTCCCTTGAGAATTAAGCGTTTTGTTTATTGAAAAAACCGGAAAACTTCAACTAACACCCCTGGTAAACTGTGTGTCTAAATATAAGTACTATGAGCACTAGACCATTAATTATTAAAGAGATGTAACAGAAGAAAGTGCATTATGTGATGGAAATTTTAGAGTTATAGTACAAGGAAAGGAAAATTTTAATTTTAATTTGTAAAATGTTGAAGTTATAGTTAAAATAAGCAGATAGAAATAACACAATCATTCAGCCATAATTTTACTTCTTTTACGTAGAGTGATATTTTATTTGTCATTTGAATTTATTTTGGTAAAAGGTTGAAAGTGCGAGGACCAATAAACTTCCATCTGTTTGCATTAATTTAGTATTAGATTAAGGGGAATAAAACATGCTATTAGCTTTTTTATTTTAAAATATACGGCAATTTTTTTTTCATAGTCGTTCCTTTCGATTTTTTTGTTTATTTTTAAAGATATTGGTTCTCGGGTTACGATTCAACTTGGATATCCTTATAGTTGATTTGCACAATAATATGCATCATTATACGAGGTGTGTTCAAAAGAAAAGGTGAATTTTGAATTTTCGTACTGTGTACATTCGATTATCATTTTTTTTTGTTGGTACACATATGTTTATCATATGTTAGCATTATCAGCCATTTTGGATCAGTGGTTTGTTTTTGACAACTGGAAAGGTTAGTCACGTTTTGTTTTTTCTTCGATTTTTTACTAAAAAAATTTAGTAAAAAATTGAAAAACATCGATTTTTTTGATTTTTTGAAGAAATGCTGATAAGGACATAGAAAACAAAGCAAATCTAAAATTTCACTTTAATCGGACTGATGATGCCCAGAAAACGGCTATCAAGTTCCGACCAAAACTAGGAAATTCATTAACAATTTTTTTCTAAAAAGAATCAATTTTTTGGATTTTTTGAAGAAAAGCTGATGAGGGTATAAAAAATTAAGCAAATCTATAATTTCACTTGAATCGGACTGATGATGCCTCAGAAAACGAGCCTAAAGTAAAAAATTGAAGAACACACAAAAACGTGACTAACCTGTACACAACCCGCGAAAATTCAAAATTCATCTTTTCTTTCGAACACACTTTTTAAACCTACCCAATTTTAATCCATACCTAGTCCATTGACTTTATCCGCATCTTTGTCAGCTGTGATTTCGTTCACTGCGCATTAATTTGCACCCGCAACCCGCTGCAATATTCGTATTGTGTTCGCCACCGCCGTGGTATTTTGTATTGTTTGATCCCGCTGCAGATGAATATCGTCTGTGTTTTTTTGTGTTGAACTGTTATTCATTATTTATGTGCTCAGGTGCATCGACGGCCAAAGAAGAGGCTTGTGGAGAAATAAGGATCAGGGGTAAGTCTTTGGATCCCATCTTACCCTTCCTATCTTACCCCTGCATATTTGAGCAAGTCAATTATAATTATTTAGTTTTTATAACGATAATTTACAAACCAGTGCGCCCAGACGTATCTCAGAGCTCGTAGAATAAATAGTTTAGATTATTTGTATAATATACCAACAGAAATTTTTATTTTTATTAAATACAACTTTTATTGTATGTTTTTTAACATTTTGTAGAGGCTTAATAAATGCATAAAGTGCATCTTCCAATTCTATTATACCGTAAATGGTGGATGATTGCATCAGGGAGAAATAAATCATTTTCAATTTGGCAATATTGAGAACTTCCCTAAGTCTATCGAAAATATACGAAAGGTATCTTATTTTAAAAATGGTTTTATTGACCTGAGTTTGCCAATTCGGATTCGTGTCAATAGATATACTATAATAATTGATATTTTCAACTTTAATGAGTTCATTGCACTGCGAGCAATGAGCATTTGACTTGATTGCACTTGGCATGGTGTATTCCGATTTTGAGGTTATTGGCAGATTTGTTTTGAAACTCTATACATAAAAATGAATGTTAGTCTGTCTGTCTGTTCTCGATTTTCTTGAAAATTACTCTATCGGTTTCGCTAAAAATAGCACAGTTTTTTCTTATTAATACCGGAAAGGTTTAGAGAGTAGTTTGAATGAAATCCAATACGTAAAACTGTTGCAATAGCGTTTTAAAATTAGTATGAAAAATATTGAACCCAATGGTTTATTTAGGTCAGCCCATACATATACCACTCTGGTTAGCCACAGATTACATATTCAAAAGAAGAATGTTTATTTGGGTAGAATATTTTTAAAATGCAGAACACAAGTAGGTACCTAAACTTTATTATTTATATATATTTTGAAAAAATAAATGTTTAGAAGGAAATAAAATTTTCAAATGAATGTTTCTTTGTTTATCAATAGTAGATCGCTGTCAAATCAATCATGACACCCAAACGACAAGCAAGAATTCAAGACTTCATAATTTTATTCCGAAAAAAGCAAAGCCGGGTACACATACGGGTGTTTTTATAAAAGGTTAAATAAAAAGATTTACTGTTGTTTAAGTAGAGTTTGTAGTTCAGAGATGTTGATGAGAGAGACTTGTCTAAAGGGAGTTATAGTTACCAAAATTCCCATGAAAAATATTGTAGATTTTTATGATACTGTCTAAATTCGCTTGAAATTAGAATTAGACCGAAACAGAAAAGAGATTTCTGCGTCGAAAAAATTGTGGCAAGCACGTCGGTTCAAAGCCGATATTATTTCTAGAAAATATACAAATTTATGAAAATACGGCTGAAACCTTTGAAGTATTCTTACAGCTCGATTGGTACAGCCTCCCGGGAAGCTTGTTCCTGAAAATAGGTCACATCAAACTTGCCAAAGAGATTTTAATACATCTATGAACAAATATTTGCAGAGTTTCCACGCGGTGGGGAATGAATCTACGTAGGAACTGAGAAGCTCGGTAGGTAGGTACTTACTAATATTATGTTAGGTAATATAGATTTTGTAATATATTATTTTCTCTAGTTGAATTGAAAAATGTTGTATCACCGTTTTATCAAAATTAATATACTTTTAGTATCTATCTACCAGTGGCGTGCATTGATCTATGACTTTTATTTGAATATTTTTTTAAAATTTCTATATAATTTCGACATTTTCAGATACAAATATGAAAAAAAATACATATAAATTATAGACTTTTTTTTCATAGTCTTCACCAGTAGATCCTGTGCTGAGGCGAACTAGGTTTTGAATAAGGGGGTTTCAGCGACTTCTATATTTCAACTTCACGGTTTGGGTAGGGTATTTCCAGTAACTTATATGACGTTGTTTTAAGAATACTAGTCAGTTCTTCTGTTAATTCATTAAGACAACTTTTGGTGGACTTAATGCAATTATGGATTGAATTACTTTGTTTGATACTAAGTGGGAGTTTGTTGTATAATTTTACAGCTAAAATTCAGAGTTTCTCTGTCCAAAAAGTAGTATTACACTTGGATACATTTAGCTTGTCTAGTTGCTTTGCTCTGGTATTATGATTATGAGGAGTGATAGGCATTTTGCCCTTTTTGAGATAATGAACCGAAAAATTTTTGGCACAGATTTTTCGTGTACTTGGAACGTCGAAATGTTTAAATTTCCGTTGTTGACTTTCTTATGGGGACATTTAAATTAGTCTTTATGATGCATTTCTGTGTTGTATTTAGTGGTTTTATGTAATTTGATGCAGATGAGCTCCATCCCAAAATTCCATATTCCAAAATGAGAGTAGTATTGAGGATAATAATTTATATGATCTTGATATTTCGTAATTTTTTGAAGAAGTAGATGAATTTTATTCGCTTTATTGATGTTCTGTTAATGTGTAAATGACAACAGAGTTATTATTTTAAATGATTAAACTAATGTTTACAAGACAAGATTTTTTTTATGCATAGCACAAATATCAGAGTTATTTCTAATTTTGAAACTGTCAATTCATGGTGGAATTCCATATTAAAATGATTTTTTTTTATTAAAAAACCTTTGTAACTTTTTTTCACTTATTTATTTTCGACCGGAACGGTTTCACCCTATCACGGGATTAAAAATAAAATTAATTGCGCACGCCGGGATTTGAACCCGCGATCTCTGGATTCGTAGCTAAGGATCGAAACCACTCAACCATGGTGACCGTCAAGTAAGATACAATAAATTTATTCCCCGTATAAAATACATAATACTTAATTTTCACATAAAATATATATTTTTAACTTGAAAAACCAGCGGATAAAAATCTCTTATATCTAGGATATTTTACCTACATGGAATTTCAAATAGTTAAAAAAAACGGAGAACAGCGGTATCTACGGTATTCTTGCGTGTTCTGAATATGTAATATCCATGCGGTATATTAAAATGTACTATTATTCAAATTGTATGAATAAAAAGTAGCGTTTTTTGCAAGCTCGATATATTACATGAAATATTTTCGCAAAATTTCTTACTATTCATTTTAACCTTTACGTATCTGAAGGTAAAATTTACATACGACTTGTAGGGGGTCACTAGGGTCCCCCATAAAATCGCGAAGCGACTGTGGCTCGTCATGTTTCTTTGATCCTTTCCGGTAATACTCAGATATTAGTTAATAACAATAATAATTGGATGATTTGCATGGCGCCGTTTTTGTGAAAAATCACTTCAAGGGCGCTGTACAAATATTATTACATATTCTCTATCTAATTATGTACAAACAGATGCAGAAAAACATACTTACCTGGCAGGTCACTTCAGATGAACACAGTTTTATAAGGAAATTTAGAAAATTTAAGTGTAGAGATGATATGATTTTTGGAGTTTCTTTTTTAACCTCCCTTTTCTATTGATGTTACATTTATTAGAAGAAGAGTTGGTTTATATTTGAAATATTTATAATTTTTAGGACCGAAAAATATTTATAAAATTATATTAAAAAGCGTAAGAAGTTTTGAATAGATATTGACCGGCCATCGCCCGTATTCGGTCAACAATAAATAATTATATAATGACAAACAGTAAAAGAGATATTAGGATAGCGAGCGTGACTTATAAGGTGTTTTTTTAGAGGCATACAAATTCAAAATGAAAAAAAAAACATTAAAATAATGTTAATGTCTATGATATTGGCTTTATTAGCTTTATTTAATTGATAATATTATAAATATTTAATAGATAATTTTATTATTCTGTCAAATTGACTAACTAACTAACTAACCATCACGCCGTTTCTCCGCAAGGGTAGGCAGAGAGGACGGACCGCCAAATAACTCGATCTTGGCATACACTTCTTGCTTCATTCAAATTCATACAATGCCCCATACATTATCTTCTGTTATTCCGACTTCTGACATGGCCCGATTCAAGTATTTGATTCAATTGATCGTGCCATGTCTTCTTCGGGCGTCCCCCGCTTCTTCTTCACTTACACTCCTTTTTTCGTTCATTCGCTCTCCATGCCCGAACCATCAAATTGACAGTCCGTAGAAACAATGTTGCCAGTTTAAAAGCCAAACCTCTAATTAAAACAAACTATATATTGTAACGGTTGAACTTCTCATTGCATTTACACCACTATAACAGAGGACCTTACCACATTAATTTAGATTAATGTGAATTTCAGTTTACCCCATCTTTCCTTTTAATTTGTCACCACGGTTGACTTGGCTCTCATTTCATTTATAATGTTTTGTTACAAGATCTCTTAAATATCGCAGGAATAATCATTTGTCAATTATCTTTTAATTGACACACTCTGAGATAATGTGAATTCAGGGAGTTATCAATAAACAATAAAGAAGATATAAACGATATGGAACGACAAAGAAGAGCCATCAATATACGCGCCAGAATGCTCTCAAAGCGGTTCTACCACTGTAGCGACGATGTCAGGAAACTGCTTTTTAAGACATACTGCACTGCTCTATGCACATCTGAGCTGTGGTCGCAATACTCAGCAGCGCAATGGGACAAGCTGAGGGTGTGCTACAACAACGCATACAGGCAACTTCTGCAACTTCCAAGGTTCTGCAGTGCCACGACGATGTTCACTCAAGGGAGGGTCCACTCATTCCCCGCTTTACTTCGCCACCGACTAGCCTGCTTCTGGGGCAGGACACTGAAGTCAACCAACGCCATTGTCGTGGCTGCACCCGCGTGGCTCAGCTCTCCACTCAATGAGCGATGGATACAGATGATGCGACTGCCACCCCGAAGACGATCTATTAAATTAATTTTATTTAGTTTATTCTATGTTACTATCATTATCAGTAATTCAGTAATTATCTTTTCATAATTATTTTTTATTTATTTATTTTTTCACATTTTCTTCTAAAATGTTTTTATATTATTATTTGACCCTTTTCATTTTCATTATTATTATTATTTTTTATTTACTTTTTAAATTTATTTTATTGTATTCATTTCTCTTTTTACATTTTATATATTTCACGTGATATGGCAGACTGGGTTTGCACTACCCACCCAGTCCTGCTGGATTAAAAACTCAAAAAAATAAAATAATAACGCTAAATTAATAGTCATCAATTACGTTAAATAAATTAATATTTCTTTTATTTTAAAACCTAAAATCATAAAATCAATCAGCCATGAGGTGATTTTTCACAAAAACGCCGCTATGCAAATTATACAATTATTATTATTATTGTAACACTTTCCCTGTAAAATGCATTTTTAGGA
>JAHDVE020006626.1:0-42646 GCA_022606495.2 Halesus radiatus
TTTAGTTTCACTCCTTATTCTTTTTAATTTTAGAGATAATTAACATCTCTTCAACATCTTCCGTGAAGTTTTAATCATTATGTATTTTGTTATAATTTCACCACCTTCTCTTCCTCTTCATCTTCCCTTTTTCCAATACTGCTTCAGCCTCACAACATTCCCCAATTGGGGATGCCATAGTCTCACTGGCTCTAGACGGTTGGGAGCAGTTGGGACTCTTGTGCGGTATTGATATAAAAAAATAATAATAAGAACAACGCTACCGGTTTCGACACACCCGTGTACAAAAATAATTAGACATTATTAGGTGAGGGTAGTGGGGGTAGGGATTTGAGTGGGTGGGAAGTGTCAAAATAACCAGGAAACATGGTTCATAAAGGTGATTTACAGGGTGCTATTATTTTGTTTACTAAATTAATTTTACATTTTATTTTTTTATGTATTTCTAAAGTTTCTAAGGCGCACAAAATTATTATCAATATTGTAATATTTGTCGTGATATACAGATGCGACAACCATTACAGGTTTTGGTGATTTGATTTTATATTTTTGAATTATCAATCAGTCAAATGAGAACCACGCCTCCTCGTTTGAAAAAGTGTTGATCTCGTTAACGACAAAATGCTACAAAAAATATACGTGAATCGAAAAGATTTCCCGGCGGGCGGCTTCGCAAATTTGACCGTTAATTCATTTACCTTCGAGTATCCACCTATATTGTCGGCATTTACAATCACTGGTACATGGTATTGAGTTATATAAAGGGTTAGGTGATGAAATTACACAGGCGGAATAACGCGCACTAAAATCACACTGCGAAAATTACACGTTTGAAAAAAAGACACAGAATCTTACAGTATTAATGTCGTAGAATCCTGTGTTAATCGCCGTGTAGACGTGAATAGTAGAAATGATAATTTTCTATCATACGCAAAATAGTCGTTTTAATTTAATTTAATTCGTACCGCGATGAACATACTGTGTCCTTTTTGTGTCGGAGGAGTGTAATGTCAACAATGGAGAAAAAACCCGCTAGTTAATTTGCTACTTGAGAAAATTACACACGGTGAAATTATGTGCAATCGATTTTTCAAATTTTATTTTTCAGAACTTTTAAAAATTGATTTAGCAGCGTTGATCCCCTGATCACGCCGGTGCACATTCATGAAACTCGATGAACACGAGCGAAACACTCGTTCACAGTTTATGTTCGCTTCATGATAATGGGTCATTTCGCCGACTTGCTTTTGTGTAAATCGGATCGTATGTGAAACGAGCTACTTCTGTCTTTCATCCTACATTTAATCCGAGCCTTTTGAAGGCCAGCATTAATAAATCTCTTTCTAAACCCCCCTCCTTAACCCGACTCACAACGTTGCTCAACCGGGTGGCGATATAGTTCCCCTGTGTATGCTTCGAACATACAGCGACGCTCTTGTGTGGTGTACATAAAAATAAAAAATAAAATTACCACCACCAATTTCAAGTAGGCGCAAAAATACTAAAATAAACATGTATCCGAAGTACAATGATGAAACTTAAAAATCAAACATACGAAAATAATAAACGCATATAATTTAATCTTGTGTATTTTTATTTCGTATAATTTTTTTCAAAGTGTTATTTTTCATCGTAAAAATTCTTCCATCTATTATTTTTTTAGTTTAATTTTAGGACGCGTAATTCTCGCCTGTGTATTTTTATCCAGGTTAGGTTTAATTTCGTCAACGTGTTATTTCTTCAGTGTGTATTTTCTTTCACGTATTTTTTTAAGTACTAGAATTTACTCCTGTGTAATTTAATCCTTCACCAGATCAGAGGCGTAAGCGAGAACATACCGTACAGAGTGAATGCACACTACACGGATCGGACGCCGTAATGATATTTGATCGTACTTGACAGCCCGACTAACGCGATGGCAGTACAATTTATAGCTGAATACCATGGTCAAAATAGGACCCGCTTAAACAGCCTTTTCCATTTAACATTGAATAATTTTCTCTGAAAATATAACGTTTCTATCTAGTCTGGTTAGTGGCTCAAAGCATTGGCTTCAATCCCGGTAGCTAAATCCTTCATCACTTTACAATACATATTTCCGCTTATAATGATGGTTGTGGGACAAAATCAAATATTGTCAGGTATTTTGTAATTAATTTAATAATGTAAAAGTGTTTAATTTGAGTACCGTAGTGGCAGAGTGAGACAAAGATAGATATTCCTTTATAGTAGAGCTGTTTCACTCGCCCATTCCCAAAAAAGATACTGAGAGTAGATCAGAGTAAAGTTGGCCTCTCAGAAACTGGGAGTAATGTTCAGAGTCCGCAGATACTTTTATAGTACACAACTGCTGACCCTGTACAAATCGCAAGTGCGCCTCTTGGCCGCTTTCTGAGGTATCACATAAAAAATAAAAATAAAAATAATAAAAAAGTTCGGTATATATAATTTCTTAGAGTTTTGTGACAGTACAGCTATGCAATAGGAACTCTGAAGAAATTTCTCCGTAGGATAAAGCATGAACATCTTATTCATAGTAAACGATTTTTTTATTTATTAATTGATAAACTAAAGTTTTTAAGACAAGATTTTTGTGCACAGCGCAAAGGGTAACAATTATTTTTATAAACAATAATTATTAGCCTGAAACATTCGTCCAAATTGAAAAAACCTTCCGAGATAAGATAAATATCGCCGACAGGACTCGAACCTGCACCCTTCTGATTGCCGGTTACAATACAGGTTAATTTACAGGTGAAATATAATAAAAAAACAGTAATTATTGAATGAAACACTAGTATATATTGATTAACTTGGCGGGTTTGCGATAAGCCGACGTAGCTCAACGGTAGAGCATCTGACCGGATATTAGAAGGTTGCAGGTTCGAGTCCTGTCGGCGACATTTATCTTTTCTCGGAAAGTTTTTTCAATTTGGATGAGTGTTTCAGGCTAATAATTATTGTTTATAAAAATGATTTTTTATTTATTTATTTAGACATACACGGTTCATTTTATTACAAACGACATGGTTGGTACATTAAAATTTACACTGTTAAAGTATCTATTACGTATGTCCATAAAATATCTTAGTAATTTCGTCTGGGAGTAGTCGTATACCGCTAGGACCCCACGGAATTAGCAATGGTATTTAAGTAATGGCTGCTTAGTTTATCGCAGCTTTACACACTGTAGACAACGACGTCGATAAACTTCGTTTTCTTAAAAAATCGGCTTATAAGAAACTCCAGTCAATTTTTATATTATTTTTTAATCAATAATTACGATCAACCTTAAATTCCAGTATATTTCGTTTTTTTTCTAAAGCGAGTTTTCAAAGTTAAAATAATTTTTCAAAACCCGCCAAAATGCTCCAAATCTATTGCAGGGCGGTTTTGATCAGTTTTTAGATTAGAATGTCAAATGTCAAAACAAGGATGAGCTTTACCGTACATAATTTTATATTCTATTAATGGTAAACAATAACTAAATATACGTAATAAAATTAAACACATTTTTAGAAACTTTAACTTAAAGAATAATAATAGTATTGAGCATTAATATTATCATAATATCCGTATTGATAATTGGTTTGCTCATAAATACTCTAATATATTTCACTAATAACGTTTTTTTTTATATTGAACAACATTTATAGAGCTTAAAGTCACCCAAATTAAGTTTAAATTTCGTCAAAACTAAAAAAAATACATACTTAAAATACAAAACAAAAGTTTTTTAAAAAATGTTCGTACTAATACAAAAAAAAACAAAATGCGCACGTTAGATGTTCCAAATGCAATAGTACCAACATAACACGGTGTTATGATGAGACAATATTTTGATCCACTTTTAATTAACAATTGTTTAATTCTATGTATAATTATGTATAATAAATTTTATGTATTCAGAATCGGCGTTTGCTGATCTGTATGAATACGTATTTTTAAAGCTATTAAATTTTTTACAGGAGTTCTTTATCATAAATAAACGGATTTAGATTAGAACTTATAATTTGAGGTGGTTATTTTACCTGTTGGTTAAAAAACGATCAATTAGCATATGCCTAAAACAATCGGTTTTCTAAACGAATACATTGTTTTTTGTTTTTTTTTTTAATAATTTATTGAAGCTTATAAATCTCATTGTAATATATTTTTAATCATATTAATTAATTTTTAATTATTAATTATTTTTATTGAGATTTAAGAACCTCATCGTAATATTTAATCATTGAAGAAGATAATATTAACATAACCTAAATGAAAGATGAAACCGGACAAAAGGACAAAAACTAAAAATATTTCAGTCGCATCTGGGACTCGAACCCAGGTCCTCTGCCTATCCGGGGCAACGCTCAACCGACTTAGCTAATGAGACAAGTTCAATTTTTGTCATATTCATCGATATCATATCTCAATTTCAAGATTTGTGAATATTATCTTCCTTTTTCTCATATTATTCTCATTAGCTAAGTCGGTTGAGCATTGCCCCGGATAGGCAGAGGACTTGGGTTCGAGTCCCAGATGCGACTGAAATATTTTTAGTTTCTGTCCTTTTGTCCGGTTTCATCTTTCATTTAGGCTATGCTAATATTATCTTCTTCAACGATATTAATTAATATTAATCCTAGACTGGTAGAAAAGGTTCACATATGTCCTATATATCCGAGATTCTATCTAAAGGATTGCAAATAAATTTGAGAATCTTACAGTTATGAAAAGGTAGCAACCAAAAAACATATGGGAATTAATTTAAGATATCGTTGATACTGATTCTTAGAAGTCGAAGGATGATACCGATAAAAACGACGAAATGGATTGTGGTAGCCATAGCTCATTTGGCATAGACCGCCAGTCACCAATTGACTACGAGGTCCTGGGTTCGAATCCCAGCTGCTTCCGTTATCTTTAATTTTGGTTGGGTTTTTCGGTTTTGTGCTTCGATTTGATAATATTATCTTCAAGGATTAAAAATTACTTTGAGGTTTCTAAATAACAAACTATGCATTAATTGAAGGCGTTGCGATAGTAGGCATTTAAAAAAATAATATTAATAAAAATATTGATATATGAAGCGGAGTACGGTAGCGTATTTACAAAACCTATACCGTTTAGGAATCGTACAGAATTCGAAGTGGTTTTGCGCAAACAAAAGATAGCCTATTTCAGTCCCTGCTGTGACTGAATTGGTATAGATTTTGTAAGTTATTTTGCACAGACAAACTCTAGTCTATTTCAGTCCTTTTCGTGACTGAAACGGAATAGGTTTTGTAAATACGTAGCCCAGTACTCCTTAGCGAAATTGATAAACTAACATCGACGGTTTAGTTTGTTGTTAATAATGACAGTGCTTGACAAGAGAATACACTTGAACTAAATAGATTTTGAGACAGAAGTCAGAAATTGTTATATTGGTTTCCTTGTTTTGTCAAATATTTTTATCTAATCCATGTTCAATCAAAGCATTTGAGCTTAAAAACTTCTCCCAGTTTTAACGCCCTCATAATCGCAATTTTCCATAATGAATAGGCGGTAACACGTTGCGCCTTTCTCCCCCTCTTTATTAGGGGATGGTTCGTTTATTTCCTCCATTCAACCTCTTACTACCCCTATACTACCTACATACCAACCCTTAAATCCCACAGTTTACAGTCGGGGTGGCTACATTTGCGTTAGCGAGAGATTGCCAGAATTTGTTCTCAGAAAGAGCGTTATGCATAAAATATTACATGGCTTTAAGGAAAATCGATGACCTTCTGTTAATACGAGGATATAAGCAATGATTGAATATATAATGAAGGCAAACGGATTAATCGTTAAGACGGCTTCCTTCAACTCTGAGGAGCATTTGGCAAGTCAAAGTTAAAATATTAATAATCGTAAATTTGCGTTCTTTGAAATGTGGATTTAAATAAATAGTCGAATCCACAAAATTTGTGCAGGCAGAAAAAATCACCAAAATCTTTTAATCGTTGTATTTATTATGTTATGTTTCTATAAAAGATCCAATATAACATAATAACGGTTTGCTGTGTTATAAACACGCTTTACAACTGTCAGTGTTATTTTATTTATTACTAACTAACTAACCAACCAACCATCACGCCGTTTCCCCGAAGGGGTAGGCAGAGAGGACGGACCGCCAGACAACTCGATCTTGGCATACACTTCTTGCTTCATTCACTTTCATACAACGTCTCATACATTCTCTTCTGTTATTCCGACTTCTGACATGGCCCGACTCAAGTATTTGATTCACTTGATCGTGCCACGTCTTCCTTGGACGTCGGCTTCTTCTTCCATTCACATTCGCTTCATATATTCTCCTTACACTCCTTTCTTCATTCATTCGCTCTACATGCCCAAACCATCTAAGCGTCCCTTTCTTAATCTTGCTCACTACGCTTACATCAGCCTTGCATTCTTTACGAATCTCAACATTTTCACACGATCATACATGGTTTTACCACACATTCGTCTCAGAGATCTCATTTCTACAGCATTCAGTCTACTTTCATCCTTCCTGTGCCAGTTCCATGCCTCACTGCCATACATCAGAGTTGGTATCAGCACTCCATTGTGGACTGCTAGCTTCGCTTCTTTCGACAACTTTTTCTTTGCGCCAAATTTTATTTATTTATGGAGAAAATACAGATACAGACAGTAGGTAATATCGAAACAATATAGAAATATTTGGAGAACTCGCCTGTATCCGAATCTATTTCTCACTGATAAAGATAAATGAACAAAAAAACATTACAAATAATATTTAGACAAGTTAAGGAATTTAAGATTGTGTTACACAGATTTTTTTTGAAAAAAAGCACAATTTCTAAATAGAGTAACAGAAGGTAAATAAACTTTGCAAATAATACATACATGAATGTAAAGGGAAAAAAATAATTCAATTTTAAATATTGGTATACAAGGAAACAATAAAAAAGTACATAATATCCAAACGCTGTTTGATCTTCTGATTGAATCCCCGACACAAGCATCTATGCGCGTTTTACCACATCATAATAATTATAAACCTATTTCCCACCCATTGCGCTGTACCTAGCTATTTACATAGTCTCTTCATTCCTACTTATTTTATACTTATGTTATTACATTATGTACTAGGCCACTTGTTATACTCTTTTGGGACAACCTGCAGTTATAATGTAACCACAGGTAAAACTGTTATTAATATATTTTTTTATTATTTTTAATTATATTATTGAGTTCAATTGCAATTGAGTTCGGGATGAAACTTTGCAATCATCATAAGGATAGCATCCAATAATATGGGATTTTTAAAAATGGAGGATAATATTAACAAGTCTTGAACTTGAAGTATGATATCGGTGTAAATGGCGTAAATTGAACTGGTCTCATTAGCTAAGTTGGTTAAGCGGTCACCCCGGATAGGTAGAGTTCCTGGGTTCGAGTCCCAGATGCTACTGAAATCTTTTTAATTTCTGTTGTTTTTTCGATTTCGTGGTTCATTTGGGATGTCTTAATATTATCTTCTTCAATGATTAAATATTATATATTATAAAAACCTCATTGTAATATTCAATCATTGAAGAAGATAATATTAACATAACCTAAATGAAACTTGAAACCGAAAAAAAAAAACAGAAAATGAAAAGATATTTCAGCCGCATCTGGGACTCGAACCCAGGATCTCTGTCTTTCCGGAACAACTGCTTTACCAAGTTAGATAATAATATTTTTTGGGATTAAAAAATAGATGATGATATTGACAAAGTATTGAATTTGAAATATGATATCGATGAAGATGCCATAAATTGAACTGGTCTCGGTTCAAATCCCGGCGTGAGCAAGTAAATTTTATTTAATTAAATTGTGCTGTTTCACAATTAATTCATTTAAAAATAATATGAAGTATATTTTCACACGTTCCAGAGTGGAAGATACTCTCAGTATCGCCCTGGTAAAAGACCACCATTCAGAATTGAAACGTTGCTTGAAATGGCTTATAGCCGTGTTTGGTGAAAAAATCTGAATAGCCAGATATTTCCCCACCTTCCTCTTCCCCTTCTCATTCCCCTCCCCAATACCTTCAGCCTCACAACATTCTCCAATTGGGGATACCATAGTCTCACTGGCAGGACTCGAACCTGCACCCTTCTGATTGCCGGTCAGATAGATGCTCTACCATTGAGCTACGTCAATTAGCGGGTTTGCGATAAGCCGACGTAGCTCAATGGTAGAGCATCTGACCGGCAATCAGAAGGGTGCAGGTTCGAGTCCTGTCGGCGACATTTATCTTTTCTCGGAAGGTTTTTTTAAATTTGGATGAGTGTTTCAGGCTAATAATTATTGTTTATAAAAATAATTGTTACCCTTTGCGCTATACACAAACATATTGTCTTAAGTTTTTAAGAACTTTAGTTTATCAATTAATAAATAAATAATTATAAATTATAATCAAGAACTTCATTGTTCATTTTATATTTTTATAAATTACTCTGTAATTTTCACATTTTAAGCAGTTATGTAAGATATAAGTATTAAAAATGTATATTATATAATTTTTTCTTAGTCCACCTCACTAGGAGATCTCTGTGGTGAGGCTAACTAGGTTTTGGATACAGGATTTACAGTGACTTCTATAATTGAACTTCACGGTTTTGATAGAGAATTTTCAGTAATTTCTATGACGATGTTTTTAAAATACTGGTCAATTATTTTTCTGATAATTCCTTAAGCTAAGTTTTGCTGGACTTAATGAAGTTGCTAATTGATTTAATTTGTTTGATACTAGGTGGGAGTTTTTTCTATAACATAATAATAAAAATTTAATTGTTACCAGTTATTTCTGTTCCTTCTATTAATTATTTAATTAATCAATTAAAAATAGTTATTACTGTTGGAGATATTAATTTAATAATGGTTTGATTTGTGATTTGAGAATTTACAATTTATTTCAATTTGAATTTATACGGGATTGAATTAAAAGAATTATATATTTATAAAAAATTGTCTTTAATTCGTAGAACATCATTTATTTTTTATTTTATTTAACTCAAATATAATAATAATATTATTATTAAGTTCTGCAAGCATTTTAGTGGCTATTATTGTGACAGCTATTTCGGCGTTCAAGGCTATTTTCAAACTGCGGTTAATCCATATCGTGACTTCTAATTTATATGATTTTATCTACTCCTACCCAATTCTAATTTGGACGGTGTTTAAAATGATTTATTACAGTTAAAACTAATTGAGTTAGAAAATAATTCATATTCTCTGTTCTATGAAGTTTTTACATTAATAATGTGTTTTCCCGTATTTAAACAACACAGTTTTCTTAATTGACTTATTTAAAAGTGTTATATTGCTTTGGAAATGTGAACATACTGAGAAGTGGTGAATAAATAATTTTCCTTAATGTATTAATTCATGTTATATTAGAATCATTCTTTTATACAATTATTTCTAATTGTTTATTTAAATTTAATCTAAGACCCTTTCTTTCTAAATGTAAGGATTTAGGCTCGTTATTGTCAAGCGGGACATGATTATTCATTAAGAGATTTTCTGCGAATTTTTAAAAAGTGCTTTAGAAAAAGTATTTATATATCTGACGGCCTCCATGGTCGAACATTCCCCAATTGGCGATGCCATATCTCACTGGCTCCAGACGGTTGGGAGCAGTTGGGACTCTTGTACGGTATTCATATAAAAAAATCACATTTACGATATCTTTGCTTGTTGTATCCGCCTCTTCCGTATGGGGTGTGGGTAGTCAACATGGCCGGTAGCCAGTGGATGGGGCGAGGAAACGAGGACGGGAAGGGCAAAGGCAGGATTTGCGGTACTCAGATAGATTGGGACATAAAACTGCGCCCAGCTAAACGCAATTATTCCGTGATGTCGCGTCGCATTCGACAAATGCATATTCATTGGCATTTGCATATTCAACAATCCATCCAACGGGGACTGCACTCGCTCCGTGTGCACTTCCAAACTATGCACTTACACACAGAAAGTCATGAATTTCGGGATTTTGTTCGTTTTTATGCAGTTTCAAAACAGTTGAAATTTACGATCTGCACAAAATGGAAACCATGGATGTTGACCACCCGTAGACGATTATTACAATTGTTTGGACATGCAGAGCGGATGAATGATAAAAGGGGATCTAAGAGAATATCCGATGAGAAAATGAGTGGTGGAAAAATTCGTGGATGTCTGAGGAATACATGGAACGAAAGTGAAACCAACATTTAAGTCTGATAATGCCAAGAGTCAGAATAACAGAACAGTATGAAAGTGAATAAAGTGAGGAGCGTGTGAGAAAACAGATGTGGATATCTTCTCTGCTACCTCTCCAGTAAAGCTGCGTTATGGTTAGTGAGTCGAGAGACAAATCAAAAGAAATGTTGGAAAAGTTCATTTTCTGTTGAGCTAGAACAGTAGCCTTAAAATTGTCAGTATTAATACAATAACAGTTTTATCAACATTATCGAAGATTAGTCGCCTTCCGCATATTGACGATTGATTTTTTTTACAGTATGTGTTCTTTGGGGACGGTGTGTGGAGGGTCTTTTAGAGGATAGGAAGGAGTGAACCTGGGTCTTGAAGAGACTCATGTTGTAGGAGGGAGGAAACACAGAGGCCGGCAAATTATTTCACTAGACGAGCTGCAAGATCGAGTCGTAGCAGCGACCCGTTCTCACGTGACAAATGTCAACCGTGTGCATCAGTGCCAAAGGGATCAATGACGCTAGTTTCTCAGAGTATTTTCCTTTGACATGTCATTAGAACAAGGACAGCATTCCTATCTGACGTCTGTGCTACAAACTACAAAGATTTCAATCCATTTGTTACGGTAGGGGAATCTATAAAACGGACATCCCGATTGTGCACCTAGAATTTTTTTTATTTATATTTGCAACTCGTGAAGAGTGAAAAGTTTTCCCCGTGTGAACCTGGTGAGATAGCACCATCTAGAATCTATTTATTTTTTATTGAATTAACTGAGATATGTTTAATAAACATATCTGAATAGCTAGGAATATTCAATCTACCACTTTCCCTTCTCCCTGGTCTCTCCACTCTCTTTAATTTGGCAATATTCCCCAATTTATGGATGCCTTAATTACGCAGGTCCTAGGCAAATGGGTTGTTGGTGCAGTACCTAAATAGATAAATAAAATTCTTACACATGAATATCATTCTGCAATAAAAATCTGCCAGCCATTAAAATCTAATTTACGTATCATGAAGATTTGCTCTCTGAGACGCGCTACCAATGCCTCCAGTCTTGGAGTGGGGCCCTTTCAGTAACAGCGTACAAAATAATTTGATAGATTGATAGATAGTCTTATAAGTGCTTTGTATCAAGCAACTACTTCCAGGGACCGCAGCATGATCTGCTATGCATACCACATGGCAGGACAGACGTGTTGGCTCACACATTCTTGATGCCTTTAGCATAAACCTAGAAAGTTTCAAGAGACATACAAATATGTCTTTTTATTTATGTCATTTTGATTAACATTTATGTTGAAAGGAAATTTTGTTTTGTTATAGCAAATAAACGCAGTCTGTTGTACACAAAAAATATGTAAACTGATGGAGAGTGCGTTGTGTGCTTAATACGAGTATGTGGGAACTAACGTAATTTATTTGTTTTACTTGCTTCGGTCGGAATTCTTTCTTGAACAGAAAAACGATTTCATTGACTTCTCTAGGAGGCCTAGGATTTACAGAAGGTCTAATGCGAATAAGGAACTCCAATCCAGTTGTTTTATTTTTTATAATTTCTTCAAATGATTGATAACTTTGTGGCATCATTAGTAATTATATAATTGAAAATACACTTTGTATTTACCACTTTACTTAAAATATATAAATATTTCTACATGTTTCAATAGCAATGCTATCATCTTCATGAACAAATGGATACTAAAGTATAGAAAAAAGATAAAAAATTAAAAACATTAATTAAGAATACACAAAATATGAGCATAAACAAAAATGAATTAAAGTAGGTAAGTAACAGATCAAAAATGTTAATGACAAAATAATTATAAAACATTGAATAATACATTTAAATTAGAAGTATGAATAAAAATTATTATTATTAATATTAATATGAAAATAAATTTAAGAGATAGCAATTTTTAAAAAATATTTGATTATTTATTAAATTTAATTCGCTATTAACACTTTTTCTTATTTCTAAAAATTCAAATTTATCTAAATTGTTTTTCTCATGAATACCTTAATATCTGTTATTAATAATAGTTTTTTTTTATATTGTACAACAATTGTAGAGCTTTAAGTCACAACAATTAAGTTTAAATTTCATCAAAGTTTAAAAAATATATTTTTGAAATACAAAACAAAATCGAAAGATAAAAATCTCCATACTAATCCAAAAACCGAATACATACGTCATATCTTTTTAATACAAAACGCCCTTGAGGTGATTTTTCACAAAAAACGGCGCTATACAAATCATCCAATTATTATTATTAATATTAATGGTACCGGATAACAAGGTATTTTGATGATATGATTATTTATTCACTTTTAAATAACGATTTAAAAATTCTACGTATAATTATATATAATAAAAGCTATATATTCAAAATCGGCGTTTGTTGATCTATATGAATATGAATTTTTAAACTCATTATTTTTTTCACTGGAGTTCCTTATTGGTGGCATCAGTCTACATTGAAATCAGTGTAATTAAACCACATTTCTAGAGTTTGCTTATTCAGTATGGTTCCCAATTGCTTCCGCTAATTGTCATTATTCATACTTGTAATTGTCCTAAACAGATTATTAAATTATTTTGTTTTACAAAACGCTTTTCAAAATTGTCTGTATTCATTATTTGTTAACAAACACAAGCCCAGTAAACCTACACTATTCACACTACCTACCGCCAGTAGCGTGCACGGATTTTTAAATCAGAGTACGCACTAGGAACAAGAGCGAATTAATTTTTACTTATTAAAAAAAAAATAAAAAACCTATTTTATCGCTTCATTTATTCATATTACAAATCAATAAGTAGATATATAAAATGTTCATATTTTTTCGACAGCAATATGATTTTTTTTAGTTTCTTAATTAGTAATTAATGGAGGTACCAACAGATGGCGCTGATTGCTACATTTATGATTTGTACCGAGAGGCACGGCCTTTTATGACACTAATACAAACGAGTCTTCCCTTGAATGCGCACTGCGCACACATGTACATTTTTGTGTAGAATACAGTCAAAATTTGAATATGGCATGTGCGTCAAATTGCATGCTTAGTTCCTGATTGTTAAAATCAGGAACTAAGTAACGTATAGTAAAGCGGTCGGTGGGGCGCTCACGACGCTGCGATTCATAGATTGATTTCTTGCAATAGTTTTATAAATTTTAGGGTTATTTTTATTTTTTTATTTGAGTAAGATATGGTGGACAGTGCTTGTGTACCTATATGTAATTCACGCCTCTGTCTGGCGCCACCCTTTGAAAACAAACAAAAATTTGTTGATTTTAAAATTACCGCTCTCTCGCAATATTATTTTAAGAAAACTCTGGGCGTGGATTAATTTTGGAGAATTAATCATTACTGAGAGGGGGCCGTCGTTAATCAAGGAATTAAGCTAAAATATTCAGCTTTGATTTGTTGCCTGGTTAGGTTAATTCATTACTTATATAAAAGGCGTAATTTATATCTTAGGTACGATTGAACGATTAATTATTTTTATTTATTTATTTACTTAAATAAAACAAACACTTTGTTTTAATTTAATCATTCAAGAAGATAATATTAACACATCCCAAATGGAACAAGAATCCGGAAAAAAACAGAAAAATAAAAAGGTATCAGTTGCATTTGAGGCTCGAACCAAGGACCTCTGTCTATCCAGGACAACCGCTTTACCGAATAAGGTAATGAGACCAGTTCAATTTACGCCATCTATACCGTATCATACTTCAAGTTTAAAACTTGTTAATATTATCCTCCATTTTAAATCTCATATTATTGTCTGCTATCCTTATGACGATTGCAAAGTTCTTCCTGCTTAGTTAGTAAAGCGGTTGTCCCGGATAGGCAGAGGTCCTGGGTTCGAGCCCCAGTTGTGACTGATGCCTTTTTATTTTTCCGTTGTTTTTTCGGATACGTGTTTCATTTGGTGTGTGTTAATATTAACACACCCCAAATGAAACACGTATATAATATTATCTTCTTCAATGATTAAATATTAAAATGATGTATATAAACTTCCAAAAGTTAAAAATATTTTTAACTTTGTTTTAAACCATTAATTTATTACATATTTGTAAAAAGCATTAACTTTGTGGCTCGCCATAATTTACAATAAAAAACACATAAGTTTGTTGTAGACCACTTTTATTTTATTAAAACTGTATCGGTTTCGGAAGCACCCTTCCTTCTTCAGGAGAATATTAAAACTATTACAGTTTTAGTATTCCCCGATGTAGGAAGGGTGCTTCCGAAACCGCTAGAGTTTTAATAAAATAAAAGTGGTCTACAACAAATTTATGTGTTTTTTATTGTGCATTAATTTATTTTTAAATCATGACCAATCATTTTAACTTATCCCAAACTTTGTCAGGGTAAAAATTAAAACAAAACAAAACTATCATCCAATTACAAACTATCTATCAGCCAACCATCTAATTTTATAAAAAATATCATACTTACCTGACGTCTGTGCTCCAAAGATTGCAGTCCGTTTGTTAAGATACACGAATCTATCAAACAGACCGCCCCTTTCTGCACAGTCAAGGGTTTTTTTTTAGATATTTTGGGCTCCCGACCAGAGGTGGCTGCGATATTCTACAGTAAAATTTGCACAGGGTCAGCAGTTATGTACTATTAAAGTATCTGCGGGATCTGTACAATACGCCCAGCTTCAACTTTACTCAAACTGTGAAAACTAACTTTAAAAAAAAAAACTATAAAATGTGATTCGAGTTCCTTCTTCAATTGATTCAGTTATTTTTAGAAACTAATTAATATTGCTTTGAAATGATCTCGAGTTATTTTATTCGTGTATTAATATTCGAGTTGTGAAGGATTTCGTTATTAATGTAATTCGTTTTATTGAGGGTTCAGAGGGTGCTCGAAATTAACAATTCCCTCCAGATTACAGAATAATTTTCTTTAATGAGAAGTACTAATCATACGTAGAGTGTTTCCGGGAATTTTGGGTTTCTCTTCCATCCTTTACTGTCCCAAATTACCCACTCTTGCGAATCTCTCGTTAATCTTATACAATTAAGATATTATTATTTTTTGTATTTCTTGAGGATTAACATAAAACTAGAATCAGGAAACGTGAACTCTGTTTACAAAATAATAACTATTCCGAGTTTGCTAATCATTTATTAGAGATACTCCATAGCTTCAACATTCGAATATTAATAAATATTTTAAATTATGTTCCCTTTGGAAATAAACATAAAAATAAAATTATTAATCCTTAGGGTGAATTGCTTTATACAAAAAAAAAAAAATATTATTAATTTATTAAACAAAATAATATCATTCTGTAAATCACCTTTTTTGTTATTTTCTGGCTTTCACCCATTAAGGGCGATCTTGGCCATGTTCAATCAGTTAGATTTTAATTGTACAGATTGTTCTTCAAATCAGTTACTTTTAAACAGGATATAATATTTGCACAAATAAATAAAGCAAATAAGTTACAGTGTAATTGTATGTGTTTTTAATCCCCAATTGCTTACATTTTAATGCAACTTTTATAAATATGCTTTCCTAATAAATAGTTAATTTGGGGAGTGTTGAGACTTAGAAGGCAGGGAATACTGGTAGGGAGTTCAATTTTAAGTTTCACCAATTCATGCATAAAGTTCGAAAATCGGTCATTGATAGGACACTCAAAGAAATTATGGTCCAGAGTATGCTCTACAAATCACATTTGTTATCCACGTTTCTTTGTTATTTCGATTCTTTTCACCGTCTCTGAATTATTATTTAAAAATAAGTTCCACTGTTTAATAACGTCAATTATATGTGAATAAACTTACGAATTAATAAACGTTTTCGTAAAATTTTTGTTTCATTTATTATCTATTAATTTAGTACTATAACCGTTATTGATCGCAATCTGTTGAATTTTGTATAATTCTTTTTTGATAAAGGTACATTAACTCATGTACTAAACATATTCATTTGTCTATTAACACTTTTTTATGTCTGTCTATTAATTTCATAATGCCTTCAGAAGGCAAAACAGATATCTTAAGTAATAATAATTACGTAGCAGTACTTTTTTTTACAATTAAACAGTTTTCAAAATAAATAATATTAATTGAATTAAATTTAATAAATAATCAAATATTTTTTAAAAATAGCTATCTCTTAAATTTATTTTCATATTAATATTAATAATAATAATTTTTATTTATATTTCTAATTTAAACGTATTATTCAATGTTTTATAATTATTTTGCCATTAACATTTTCGATCTGTTACTTACCTACTTTAATTCATTTTTGTTTATGCTCATATTTTGTATATTCTTAAATTATTGTTTTAAATTTTTTATCATTTTTCTATACTTGAAATTATTTTTTAGTATTCATTTATTTCTGAAGATGATAGCATTACTATCGAAACATGTAGAAATATTTATATATTTTAAGTAAA
The DNA here is from genome assembly GCA_022606495.2 of Halesus radiatus. NCBI lineage: Eukaryota > Metazoa > Arthropoda > Insecta > Trichoptera > Limnephilidae > Halesus > Halesus radiatus. Next base: position 16,673 of record JAHDVE020006626.1, read on the forward strand.
GTGGTATATACAAAGTGTATTTTCAATTATATAATAAATAATAATAGTAGTTCATATAAAAATTATAAAAAAATTAAGTTCCAATGAATTAAATTTTACATTTTTTTTGTAATTTTTTGTGATTAATTCTTTTTTCCTTTGTCATTATTAGCATAGTATAAATATATACGTATGAACTTGGTAAATTTGAATTATGCACTACGTTGAATAAATTGAGAAAAAAAGCGCTTTAATTATCCAAGCAAAAGCGGGAAAAGCTCGCAACTAAGTTCGGAGGGTATTATTTTTGCAGTTGATTGACTTGCAGAATTTCCGCTTTTCCATTTTCTTTAAGGTGTTTTTTTCTATTCCTGGAATATGAAACTTTAATTTCCTGCACTCTCTTTGCTTCAATATATAGGGACTTTCACATTTTTTTTAATTACAATCGTCACCCAAGTACATCACAGTAGGTACATAGATAAAATAGATACCCTTCATGAAATACAACAACTAAATATATCATTTGTCTCACGAACAAATACAGGAATAACATAGTGTAAGTACCATTCCAAATAATTAGCTACAGAGGCGACTGACTATTCAAAACCTCACATTCACTGATACTTATACTCTAGACACATATATTAATAATTATTGAGGATGTATGCAATAATCGTCTGTTTGTATTTGTATTCCGAGCAGTTGAACATATCCACTATGTCTGAAAAGGTATTACCTTCTGTGTGAAGTCTAGGTACAAGAGAATTTTTGAATGATTCAGCCCCGAAATTATTGTTACAATTGAATAAAATTTTACATCGAGCAGTTCCAGTTGAAATATTGAATTTAATTAAGCTGACCATATCCGGGCTGTCTAAAATACCATTAACAAATCTGCAGATAAAAGTTAGGTAAGAAACAAGTCTTCTATCTGAGAGTTTTAATAATTTTAATTCTTTCATTAAGTAATTATTGGTAATTAGTCGACATTCCCTAGCACAGACGCAATCGGCATTTATCTTTGACAGTTAGAATCGACTAAAATCGGCTGATTAAAAAGATATATTGCGCCCAGTAGATAAAGTTTCTTAATGTTGACGACCTTCGTTATGATACGATTTTTTTTAAATTAAGTAACTTTTGTAATTTTCTTTCACTTATTTATACAATTTTCACTAAATCTACGTCATATGTAGTGTTTATGTCAGGAGTGAGACCGATTTGCCCTTTTTTGATCTAGTATTCCAGATTTATATGCCTTCCACATGACTGGCTTGTCCGATATTAAAAAAGCCATGGCGTCGAAAGGTTCGATCATCCATTCGTCCTTTCCTAGAGTTGGTAGGCTTGACTTCAGGAATGAACGACCGGATGGTCAAACTTTTAAACGCCATGGCTTTTTTAGTATCGAGCAAACCAGCCGTGTGGAAGGCCTATTTGATTAAGAAATACGTTTTATTGCTAATGGAATGGATTTAAAACTGAAACTACATTTGGGTTAGTTTATTACCTTCAGGAAAATGAATTAGATTGTAAAATTTTTTTTTATTACAACACCTAAAAAACAGTTTAAAAATATGCTGAAACTACTTTGTCTTATAAAAAAATATCAGTTTTATTGCTTTCATTTATCATGTAGGTAAATTAGTTTCAAAGCATATCTCAAAATTTTAAAATTCAATTTTTTTAAACAGTTTTTTTTATTTCTTTGTAAAGTTGCCAAAATTGACTTAGGTAATTTACTAATTAAGGTGGCGAATTGCCAAAAACACTTGAATAATAAAATTCTTGAATCGCTTATTGAAAAAGAACTAATTTAACTTTGATGTTTCTAAATGATAAATAATCGATTACGCCATAGATTTTTTTTTTACCAACTTTGATATACGTAATCTTCGATGCATTAGGGGCGAGTCAGCGCTACCGGATATTGGAAAACACTCTTGTCCAGGCCGTCGCACAGTGGCAGGGCGCGCCTCTACACCTTAGAGATTTGAAGATGGAGAGGAGAGGAAATGAAAAATTTCCCTCAAACCACCATAGTACATTTTTTGTTTTTGTTTACAGTCTCAGTTTAACTCTTAACTGGGGTCTTTTAGTAGATTGGAAGCAATGAACCCGGGTCTTGAAAAGACCTATGTCGTAAGATGGAGGAAATTCAGAAGCCAGCGAATAATTTCACAGTCGAGCTGTTGAACACAGAAAAGTCGTAGAAGCGACCCGTTCTCATCTGACAAGTGTCAACCATGTGCAAATGTTGGACGCGCGTTTGGCGTGTTTCCCGATTATGCACCGGTGCCTAAGCGATCAATGACGCTAGATCCTGAGTGCATCTTTTCATTAAAATACCGGTAGAACAAGGACAGTATTCCCACCTGACGTCCGTGCTCCAAAGATTGCAGTCCGTTTGTTAAGATAAGCGAATCTATCAAATGGACCTCCCATTTCTGCACAGAGTCAAGAGTTTTTTTTTCAGATATTGTGGGGCTCCCGACCAGAGGTGACTTCCAAATTCTACAGTAGGGCAAACTTGCGATTTGTACAGGGTCAGCAGTTGTGTACTATCTGCAGTATCTGCGGGCTCTGTACAGTACACCCAGCTTCTGAGAGGCTAACTTTACTCTGGCTTCGATGAAGCCCCCATATCTGAGCTGGTCATTTAAGGTTACACCAAGCATATCAATGGAGGGCTTGTTGGGAAGATTGTGCTCAATATATGTACCTATTTATTATGTATTAAATTTCGTATCATGTAATTGATTTAAATGTATTATTTTGTATGGAAGACTTATTGAAGAGTATTGCACGCACCGCCCTGTTCAGCTAAAATAAAAAAAAAAAAAAACACTTTGTTATACACCTCGAATAAATTTCATTTTTCATCAACGAGATTCGCTAAGCTCAAGCTTCGTCAGAACAAATATAATAACTAAAGAATTATACAGAGTTATCAGTTATATAGTCACAGAATACAATAGAGAGATTACAAAAGAGAGAGAAAAGAGAACAAAATATTAGAGGGAGACAACAATAGGAAAGTATTATGTGTAAGAAGGAATATATTTGCCCTGACGAATCTTGAACTAAGCGAAACCGGTTGGCCAAAAATAAAATGTATTCGTGGCTTATAATAAAGTGTGTGTTTAATTTAATATGATATCAAACCACAAAGTGATTGCTTGTCTTGAAAATAAACATCATTATTATTATTATTAAGCAGGTTAGGGTGATACTATAATAACAGATACACTACTCGTATGTAGTATATCTGTTATTTTACAATTACATTAGGTTAGGTTAGTTAGTTTAAAGCGCACTTGAGGTGAACCTTCAAAAAACTGCGCTATAGAAATTTACTCTTATTATTATTATTATTACTGGCAGTGTTGATAAATTAACATCGATGGCGATTTGTCGATTCTGCTTAATTGTCGATATGGCCGAGTCAATAGCGCCAATACTCCAAAGACTACATTAAAAATATATTAATTTTAGTTTTCAGTACAGACAAATTACATTTTTGAACATTAACACTATTATGCCTAAAAAACGTTATTGCGTTTAATTGGTAGAACTTCATTTTTTCTCGTAATGTTATTGTTAACTTCTGCAAGTATTTTAGTTTTCAATTTTTGTTACAGCTGTTTCGGCGTTCAAAACCATTTTAAATCTGTGGTTTCGCCATATTGCGATGACTAGCTTATATGATTTTATTTACTCCCACCCAGTTTTAATTTGGAAGGTGTTTAAAATGATTTATTACAAGTTCCGCTAACAATTAGAATAGCCGCTGAGCTTTTACCTCGTCACCGACCAGCATAACGCACCATATCCAGTGAAATACAAGTGAATACTACATGTGCAGTGAGTGAATTGGTGAGTCACTTTCCTGTCCTTAACTGTCTTGTTCCTTTCCTAATGCGATAATCGCAGGTCCTTCATATGGTAAAAATACAATTCGCAATCGCAAACATCGTGATAATCCATATTACGATTAGAATGTACACGCACCAATAACACTACCGTTAAAAACCATCCTTAATAATTTGCCAAATATTTGATAAATTTATCCAATCTCTGCAAAATGTAATCAAGAGAATTAACTAATAATTCCCCCTTTCGCCACATTGAGATGACTAGCTTATATGATTTTATTTACTCCCACCCAGTTTTAATTTGGAAGGTGTTTAAAATGATTTATTACAAGTTCCGCTAACAATTTGAATAGCCGCTGAGCTTTTACCTCGTCACCGACCAGCATAACGCACAATATCCAGTGAAATACAAGTGAATACTACATGTGCAGTAAGTGAATTGGTGAGTGCCTTTCCTGTCGTTAACTGTCTTGTTCCTTTCCTAATGCAATAATCGCAGGTCCTTCATAGGGTAAAAATACAATTCGCAATCGCAAACACCGTGATAATCCATATTACGATTAGAATGTACACGCATCTACCCACACGCACCAATAATATTACCATTAAAAACCATCCTTAATAATTTGCCAAATATTTGATCAATTTATCCAATCTCTGCAAAATGTAATCAAGAGAATTAACTAATAATTCCCCCTTTTGAAGTATTTCATTTCGAACTAATCAAATTATGTAGTTACGAAGTGTTTTATTACGAATACCTTTACTTTCAAAGTTATTTGTAAACGTAATTGTACAAATTATATTTGAAACTTCAATCAACTTCCAATGGCGAGTATCGCTCGCAGGAATCTGGCGAATTTTTGTTTACTTCAGTGGCAACAATTTGTTTTATCATAAAATGTTATTTTTTTATTCAACTTCTGTATTAAATTGTGTTACGTAACGGAACCCTATGATCTGGTTCAAAATTAAAATTGCGTTCTGACATTGAAACATTTTTTAAGATTACTAATAGATCTAACTATAGGTGCAATACCCTCAACTAGCTCCATCTCAGAGTGTATCGCGTGTTTTCATTTCGTTTATAGACAATTTGAGAAAATATCACCTAAGGAATTTATAAATATAAACACATATATGTAGGTAAAATGCAGGAACAGGATATTCAATAAAACAATTGTCTTTTGCTATAAAAATACCTTGCTACCTATTTAATAGCCATGATTCTACGCTCAGGGAAAAAAAGCCGTGAACTTCTTTGCGGACGCGTATTTAAAATGAATTAATAGTTTATCCATATTTAAATTAGTTTAGTTTACTGATTTAAAATTACATATAAAACTGACTGTAAATAGACCGAAACTCATAATAAGATCGATTAAAAATTACCCGGCCACTTGCCCATCTCGAAGCGTTGATACCCTTGTAACCGCTCAGCAGGCCAACAGGAAGAGAAAACTACTGACTTGAGAATGAGTTTATATGCAAAAAATTCCACTTTTATACTAATAAAAGACATTCTTTCATTATCAGTTAAAATAATGATTTTAATATGAAATGGAGAATGTGACCAAAATAATCACTTGGTCTCGTGTCTAAATTCCTAATCCCCTTCGAACCAGGCCCTGCGCTCTCCCCCGTTTCAACCCGCTCCCTTAAGGGAACGTCTGCGGTGCATGTTTCATACAAAACAATTTTGAATTGGAGGCCAAAATACCCATCCAAACGGAATGATCTATTTTTTTTAATTAAAGGTTTAGTAAATATCTAGTACGGGTGAGAAGTTCTTATATGTTTATTTTTATTTTAATTTTTTAAGTACGAGTATGTGCCATGAAAAAAAATTAATTTTCATAATTTTAGAGGCAGCTTGAAAAATTATTTGCGGGTTTTTCGTCATTTTAAAAAAATTTATCACATTCGCTATGTAAGTATGATTACATAAATAAAAATATAAAAATAAAACTTTAAAAGAAAATTATTTTTTTTTCTGGTCGATATTTTAAATTCTGTATGGCAAATTTGTGTTCCACCGTAAATTGTTTTTTTTAAATTTAATTTCAATTCTACCATAATTTTAATATTTTAAAAAATTATTTTAATATTTTAAAAAATTAATTACATTTCATTATATTTTTAAAGCAGATGGGTTAAAACTTTTTTTTTAAATCACCGCTAGACCTTAAATAATTTGTTAAAGATGCCTCTAAAATCGCGAAATTAATGGCCGATATTTCATAAGGTAAAACAAAAATAAACAAACCATACTTCTCATCCGTACTAGATATTTACTGTACCTTTAATTAAAAAAATAGATCATTAAGTTTGGATGAGTATTTTGCCCTCCAATCCAAAATTCAATTTTGTTTGAAACAGGCACCGCAGCCGTTCCCCTGAATACCGCTGGCCAATGACCACACCCCTCAGTGTTGTCATTGATGGAAACGAATATTAAAAATTGAGTAGTTGACGTCAAATAATAATTGTCAATAATTTTCGCATCAATCATAGAATAGATTATATGTCCACTCATCAATCATGAAATTGCCTATTGGTGGAAGGTAAACTATTTATGATATTGAATATTGTTAATTTTTTTTTTAATTATTCGCACAAATTGTTCATGAATTTGGGCTGCGCTTGGAGAGAGACGCGTTCGTAGCCAAAGATAGGCTTTTTTGTGTGAATACCAAAGAAGGTTTATCCGTGGTTGCGTGGTTACGATCTTTGGCTACGAACACAGATTTTTTTTGTTTTATATGAATACCGCACAAGAGTCCCAACTGCTCCCAACTGTCTGGAGCCAGTGAGACTATTGCATTCCTAATTGAGGAATATTGTGTGGCAGAAGGTATTGGGGAGGGGAAGGAGAAGGGGAAGGTAGGGAAATAGGGAAATACCTGGCTATTCAGATCTGGTCACCAAACACCGCTAAAAGCCATTTCAAGCAACGTTTCAATTCTGAATGGTGGTCTTTCACCAGGGCGATACTGAGAGTATCTTCCACTCTAGAATGTTGGCAAATACACTATTATTTTTAATGAATTAATTGTGAAACATCACAAATTAATTAAATAAAATTTACTTGCGCGCGCCGTGATTTGAACCCGCGACCTTCGGATTCGTAGTCGAGAGCCTTACCCCTCGACCATGGAGGCCGTCGCGGGTTCAAATCCCAGCGTAAATAAAAAATATTTTTTGATAGAAAGCAGTCACTTTGCGGTTAGACATATTTAATGAAAACAAAACAATAAATTTGTTTATAACCACGAGATTTATTTAATTTTATTAGGCGGACCGGTTTCGATTAACACAAGCATCATCAGGGTACAAAATTAAACTGATTAAAAATACATAGTGCGTGTTTATATATATAGAAAATAGAATAAGACAAAACATAACATAGAACAAAGAAAACATGAGATAGCATAAAATACCATAGAATTCCTGAACAGGTGATTATGGGATAATGGGAAATTTTACGAGTTCATAAGAATACCTAAATATTGGGCTATTGGACGCATTTATTTGATTATTAAGAATTTTCTTTTTGGTTTTAACTGCTTTCTTTCACTGAAACCGGTCGATTCTAATAAAATAAATTGTTTTATTTTCATTAAAATTAATTGATTAAATTATGTTGTAGAAGGTTCGTATTTATTATTTTTTTTGACAGCAATACGTTCATTGAATTGAATCGAATAAATTTAGAAACAATGGCTAACTTACTCCAATATATTCTTATTATTTCTTGTTCTAGAAAATATAAGATAATTTCATACACAAAGTACACCACAGAGAGCTTATTTCGAACAGAAACTATCTCCCACTGTTACTTTTTCCTCTTCTCGAGAATATCAACGAATGTATATCAAAATATATTGGTTTTTGCCAGTGTCTTTATTAGAATCTGTTGAATCTATGCTTGAGAAATCTGTGTATCCAATAGTTCGCGTCGATACATAAAATAAATAGGTCAGAGATAAATTATTGAATTTATTGAAAGAATTTATATAAATCTCTAACTTTCTCGATTTATGTCTTCTTTCACGAATAAAAAAAAACATTTATTAATAAAAACGTCTATATTTTACAAAATATAAATGGCTTCACTATACTGATACAAATTTCGCAGGGTCCGCACAAAACATTCTGGCGAAAATTTCGACGTAGATCATTTTTTTTTCTCGTCTTATTTCCAATAACATCGGCGCCAGGGAGGTATGAATAGAGGGGCAGCGAAAGAGAGGGTGGAAGGGGATTGAGTTCCACAAACAGAGCGATAAAGTTCTGTTCACGTATTTTGTAAAATTCTTAAAAATTCCCGTATTTACCGTGCGAATTTTGACGCTTTAAAACACAGTTGGAAGAGAAAGTGGTTGCGAGAAAAAAGTGCCAAGAACTTGTTTATTTTTTCTTCAGAATGATGCAACTGTATCAAATATGAGATTTTAAAAAATTCTTAGTAATATTCAATGATCTCTGAGTACCTTGATAATAATAATAATAATCGGACCATTTCTATAGCGCCGCTTTTGTGAAAAATCACCTCAAGGGCGCTGAAATTTATATCCTAGTTGTGTTAATTTAAAAGAATTGGCTTTTTGTGTAATAAAATACTTCAATTAAAATTAATAATAATTAAACAAATAGCTGAAAATAACGGAATAATTTCCGGAAAATTTTTCGGAAAAATCCAAAATTTATTGATAAAATCTTAAATAAAAAAGGCAACAAAATTTCAAAGGATAAGTAATTATATAATGATGATATTAAACAATGGAAATTTTTTTATAGATTAATAATTTTTCAAATTCCTCCACTCAGAAAACATATAATAGATTTAGTCAATATCCAAATTAGAATCGAACTCGAATCTCTCTATATCCAACCTAAGTCGCTGGACCCCCAACACCGACACCCTCCGTCTCCGCCCAAATTCCGTGTTATACCCTCCATTACCTTAGTGAGGGGGCTGAAATATAAGATTGCCATCAGCAAGTGCCGCTAGCACATAAAACAGTTTACAATTCTTTGAATTAAAAATTAATAAAAGCCCTACAGTAGCAATAGGCAGCCCGCTCACTGGGTAGAGAAGATTATCTCCACATTTATGCACCTCTAACCACAGTTGACCCAGGAAGGGGGATAAATGTTCCCTGGCACTGTACATAAATTTTTTACAATACGATATTTAATATTTTTTTTAGTGCTCTAGTGCTTTCAGTCCTTCTCATGCTCCAAATATCTCCCTTCGACTATTAAGCCGGTTTTTTATACAAGAAATAATCGTGGAAATTTTTTGATGCACACTGAATTTAAAGATCATAAATTTACTCACTCCGGTATAAATAAACTAATTGTAACGACTATTCCTTATTTTATATCGGAAAAACAAGCCGTAATTTCGACATTAGATTCAAAGAACGTATAAGATGCCTTGAAAATAACAATTTTTCCGAATTTGTTAATCATATCATTTCAAGCAATTACAGTTTATGAAAATACGAAGATTAATATTCTTCACATTATTAGTAAAGGTAAACGATTAGATAATTTAGAAGCCTTGAAATTAAGAAATCCCTTAGAAATAATGAGTTTATTATTAACAATAATTTTTTTTTATCTTACAGCCCCATTTTAAATATGTTTCCTTCCACCCTTACCTCAATCTCCGTTTCTTCCCCCACCCTTTACTAATCCCTAGTCACGCCCCCACCCCCACTGTGACACATATTATATATAATCATTGAAGAAAATAATATTAACATAACCTAAATGAAAGATGAAACCGGACAAAAGGACAGAAACTAAAAATATTTCAGTCGCATCTGGGACTCGAATCCAGGTCCTCTGCCTATCCGGGGCACCGCTCAACTGACTTAGCTAATGAGACAAGTTCAATTTGTGTCATCTTCATCGATATCATATCTCAAATTCAAGATTTTGTGAATATTATCTTCCATTTTTAATCTCATATTATTGGCAACTATTTTTATGATGTTTACAAAGTTCTACCCGAACTCAATTGCAAACTTAAACAGTGTCTCGGATTTACATCCGACTTTTTATTTTTATGAGACATCTATTGACTTTTTATAAAAGTCTAAAGAATTCAATTTTTAATTATTAATTATTTTTATTGAGATTTATGAACTTCATCGTATCATATTATATATGTTCTGCAAATAATTTTTTAATATTGTTTAGTATATATTTTGCCCTGATGATGAAACGGTTGTTCCGTAAACGGTAGGCGTGAAAAATAAATGAGGTTAAATCATCGATTGTTTCATTTGATAATAAGAATCAATTTGTTTAAATCACTGTATTTAATACATAAATATCTACATGTTTCGGAAGCAAAGCTCCCCCCTAAACAAGATATTAAAAATAATGACCAGTATACGAGTAGACACATAATAACAAATAGAACAAATTACAAACAAAAACAAATAACAATAATTGATATAAGTAAGTAACTTAAAAATTTAAAAAATTAAACCTCTCCTTCAGAAACATGTTGATATATATTAAAAACAGTGGCTTAAACAAAATAATTGTTATTAATTTATTAATTATGACCCCACAAACTTATTACGCATCTTTAAAGAAATAATTTAACTTTGTGTTAACCGTTTTTATTTTATTCGCCAACATTAACAGTATTTCATTTAAATGAACAACGACTTATGTAGTATAATCTCTTTTAGATTTAAATTGTGAAAAATAAAAGTGGGATTTTTTGTTGTTGTTGGAAAAATGACCTTTCAACCAACGTCCGTCGATAGCTGTTGCGCTTGCATATTTTCGAAACGCTATAAATCTGTACTTTTCCAATAAAAATTATAAATAAACTATATAAATAATTATTAATTGATAAACTAAAGTTTTTAACACAAGATTTTTGTGCATAGCGCAAAGGGTAACAATTATTTTTATAAAAAATAATTATTAGCCTGAAACACTCATCCAAATTGAAAAAACCTTCCGAGAAAAGATAAATGTCGCCGACAGGACTCGAACCTGCACCCTTCTGATTGCCGGTCATATGCTCTACCGTTGGATGAGTGTTTCAGGCTAATAATTATTGTTTATAAAAATAATTGTTACCCTTTGCGCTATGCACAAAAATCTTGTCTTAAAAACTTTATTTTATCAATTAATAAATATTTGACAAGTCAAAGCATTTTTCACCAATAAAATGTATACATAATTTGTCTCGACGCCATCTATTGAGGGATTTAGCCGTTACAAGCCTTTCTCATACTGATAAAGTTGGTTGTTTACAGGTGAAATATAATAAAAAACAGTAATTATTTAATGAAACACTAGTATATTGATTAACTTGGCGAGTTTGCGATAAGCCGACGTAGCTCAACGGTAGAGCATCTGACCGGCAATCAGAAGGGTGCAGGTTCGAGTCCTGTCGGCGACATTTTATCTTTTCTCGGAATGTTTTTTTCAATTTGGATGAGTGTTTCAGGCTAATAATTATTGTTTATAAAAATAATTATATAAATAATAATGGGAGATTACGTTGGAATCGACAGACGTACCGAACCTTCGCTTGGAATGGCATCATTGCAAATGACAGGAATACAAAACTGTGAATATTACACGGACAATAAAATAGACAAGCAAATCAATTACAATATAGGTTTATCATCTCATAGACACTCATACCAACAGGGTCTTCTATATAATATTTTGAATAGGTCAGCTTATATAAGTGTACACAGTGGAAGAGTGTGCTGGAGTGGAAGATACACAATCTCTCCCCTCTCTACAACACTCTAAACACTGTTCATTCGTGGGCTCTCTCTTCGCTGAGATAACCCTTGTGATTAACATCTGCCAAGCTACATCATTCTCTCATTCATGTTCAGTACAAGCATCGCGTCTCTGGAACGAACTCCCTCTGACATACGGAATGCTCCCTCAAAGCCTTTTTTCAAGGCTAAACTGAAGATTTCTTTTCTTTTCTCACAAGCATGATAATGGTTAATCCTGACCGTTTTTAATTCCTTCTCTTTCTTTCCCTTCCTTATCCGATCACTATTCGAGAGATTATTTCAAAATGCGTATGCATTATAATACAACAATAACTGATTTTCACAGATTACGCGCAAAGAGTCACACTTTTTTCATTTTTTAATTTATTTAAAGACATACAATAATGTTTCATTCCCATGATTATCAATTCAACTCTTTTGAAACTGTTTATTTTATATTATGCTACATATTATGAAATTTAAAAAAAAATTCAGTGCAAATACGTAAATGTAAACATAAAAAGAAAAATCAAAATATATATAATAGGAAAATAACATAAATAAATATACAGGCTCGAAACATACAGATACAATAGAAATACATAACATCGTTTTACAAGAGAGTAAAAACTATTCCTACATCAGAATCTATAAAGCTTAAGGACGGCTATCAGAACAGAGTTGTTATCTATGATAAATGGTTTTCAAAATGTCGTTTTTTTTTAATACGATCCCACTATGTAGAGAACGCCTCAATAATTATGATTGCATAATGTTCATTTTTTATTTCCCCCCTAAGGGATGATTGGTAGAAGTTCCCATTAGGCGATAAATCCATCCAAAAAATTATGTATTTGACAACCTCTCGACTACGAATCCGAAGGTCGCGGGTTCAATTCCCGGCGTGCACAAGTAATTTTTATTTAATTAATTTGTGTTGTTTCACAATTAATTATTAAAAAATAATGCATGATATATTTGCGCACGTTCCAGAGCGGAAGATACTCTTAGTATCGGCCTGGTGAAAGACCACCATTCAGAATTGAAACGATTCTTGAAATGGCTTTTAGCCGTGTTTGGTGACCAGATCTGAATAGCCAGGAATTTCCCCATTTTCCTCACCTTCCTCTCCCCCTTCTCCTTCTCCTCCCCAATACCTTCACCCTCACAACATTCCCCAATTGGGAATAATCTCACTAGCTCCAGACGGTTGGGATCAGTTTGGGACTCTTGTGTGGTATTAATATAAAAAAAGTGTTATGTTAGCGAAACGTTGGCGTTTCTTGAAATGGTTTTAATCGTGATTAATGACCAGATGCGAATAGCCAGTACCTCTTCCCCATCTCCTTCCCCTAATAATCAGGCTAATTTTATAAGATATTTGTAAATTATTTCTAATTTTTTATAATATACTAAATATCAAATTAAAATGTCACTGGGAATTTTGTCGCCGACATCTAAGGAGAACTCTAAGAACGACTTTACCCTAATGTGTACCTATTATAATTCATATCCATAAATTTGAGAAATGTACACGTAAATTGCTTAGCTAGGCAAGCTGGTTAGTGCTAACCTAAACTCTCTTATAAAAAAAGATTTAAAAATTCACCCACTGGTGCGCAAAAATGCGTCCACAGCCCGCAATCCAGTAAATAAGTAAATGTGTAAAATATAAAAAAATGTTAATATCATATAAATATTCTCCAATCCTAAAAATTGTAAATATTTCAAGTAAATACTAACTCTTCTCGTGCCACAAATCTTCTAACAAATGTAACATCAATAAAAAAGGAGGATAAAATAGCAACTGTAAAAATCATAACATTTCTAAGATTTAATAAAACTATATTCATCTGAAGCGACCTGCCAGGTACTTAGTATGTTTTTCTGTATCCGTTTGTACATAATTAAATAGAGAATAGGAATTAATATTTTTAGAGCGCCCTTGAGGTGATTTTTCACAAAAACGGCGCTATACAAATCATACAATTATTATTATTATTATTCTAACAAATAAAATATTTTACAAATCGACCCCTTATAATGCAACCTTGTTACCCGCAGTTCATTTAACCACGGGACAAAAACTGCTATAAAAATAACTAGCAAACACTCCGTCACAGGAAAAAAAGAGAAACAACCATTTGTTTAGTAAAGCAAATTTAATTTTTTTTAAATTTTGTCATCTGTAAGAACGGCGTAAGAAAGCAGTAAAGTTCCACTCCCTTTTTTTATTCAGTGAAATGATGTCGTTAGGTTCTTTGTCGATTTGTGATTTGTGAATCATTATTTGGCAAGTTAGCGCGGCTTTTGATTGTCTCTTTTCAAACTTTTTCAAATTATTTACTTTCGTGTTTTCCCGTTCGTGGGCTGTGTTCCTCGCACAAAGAAAATACCGCGAGTGTTAGGAAATTAAAATAGCCGACTAAAACACTATCCATTTTTTAAATTTTTAATTATTTTATTGAATTTTTTTTAAAAAACATTAATGATTAAATATTGTAACACGGTTTTTAAAAACTTCAATATACTAATTAAAAATTGAATATTCTTTAGACTTTTAGCAAAAAGTTAATATATGTCTCGTAAAAATAAAATATCAGTTATTTATCCGAGACACTATCTAGGTTGCAATTGTGTTCGGGAAGAACTTTGTAATCATCATGAAGATAGTTGCTAATAATATGGGATTAAAAAATAGAGGATGATATTGACAAAGTTTTAAATTTGAAATATGATATCGATTAAGATGACATAAAAATTGAACTGGTCTCATTAGCCAAGTTGGTTAAGCGGTTGGCCCGGAAAGACAGAGGTCCTGGGTTCGAGTCCCAGATGCGACTGATATCTTTTTATTTTCTGTTGTTTTTTCGGTTTCGTGTTTCATTTAGGTTATGTTAATATTATCTTTTTCAATGATAAAACATTATTGGTTTTATAAAAGTCGTGAACGAACTAATTGCCAAGCCAGAGGTTATTGAATCATTTAAAAGAAGACAAAAATTGAACACGCTGCGATCTCTTAAAAGGATTTTAATGAAAACACCAAGATTGCTCGTAGTAAAATTAAGAATGTTTAAAAAAGCGCAAAAGGACCCAAACCCTTAACTCTGTGCAGAAACGAGTGGTCCGTTTGATAGATTCGCCTATCTTAACAAAAGGATTGCAATCTTTGGAGAATAGACGTCAGGTGGGAATGCTGTCCTTTTTCTATCGGTATCTTAATGGAAGATGATCTGAGGAACTAGCGTCATTGATCCCTTCGGCACCGGTGCATAGTCAGGAAACACGCCAAACGCGCGCCCAACATTTGCACATGGTTGACATTTGTCACACGAGAACGGGTCGAACAACGTGGATGGTGCTGAAATAGGCTGGTGCCAAAATGGGTTGCACGTGACCTTTAGCCATCAAATTATGATTCTGACATTAGTGTTGCACGTACATATATACGTTTTTTTTTAATATTTGAATTTGTTAACCAAATTTTAATATAATTTTTCTTTTTAGTGTCACGCGTTCTGGGAAAAGCTTTGGTAGGCCGGAGGTAGTAAAAGTTTGCGAAGCACTGCTCTATATTATAGATGTCAATGTACCACTAGCCCTTGGCTATGGCACCCTTAAGCTAAATTGAATCACGCCAAGTGTGTCGTTGCGTACCTCGGTGTTCAGGTTTCAAGCGGCCCTTGGCAGTTCAATGACCCCAAAATTCCCATTTTGCCCATAAATTAGATATTATATTCAAAAATGTTAATTCATATGCATTTTTCA
This sequence comes from Halesus radiatus, assembly GCA_022606495.2. Classification (NCBI taxonomy): domain Eukaryota; kingdom Metazoa; phylum Arthropoda; class Insecta; order Trichoptera; family Limnephilidae; genus Halesus; species Halesus radiatus. The sequence continues at coordinate 32,079 of JAHDVE020006626.1, forward strand.
TTTTTTTAACTGGTAAATTTTGATTCACATCTGCCAGCACCACAGTGAAGACACGTAAAGTGGCAGATACTGAAAAAAATTGTTGCTTACCCTATCTATGAACACATTTACGTACGGTGTAATGTCAATATGCCACTGTACGTGTCTGCGCTGCACGGTGCCGGTGGATATTAATAGACCTTCACGTTGCGGATAGGATATTTTCCGATCTATTAATTGTTTTTGTGTGTAGTTCGAAGAACTCCGTTTAATTTTTTCTCATAAAATTTATTAACGTTATTATTATGTTCTGCAAGAATTTTTAGTTTTTATTATTGTGACAGCTGCTTCGGCGTTCAGACCCATTTTCAAAGTGCGGTAATCCACATTGTGACGACTTATTTCTATGATTTTATTTACTCCCACCCCAATCTAATTTGGACGGGTTTTAAAAAATGATGATTTATTATCGGTAAAACCGATTTAGTTCGAAAATAATTAAAATTCTCTGTTATTGTCATGTATCTGTCATGTTGGTAGCTGTGAGAACGAAAATACGATGATTAGGTTGGTAGCATTGTGGCGGGCTGGTCGGCTGGGCTGTCTAACTTGAACTTGTCTGAAGTCTGAAACGTCTTATAAAGAAATCGTCTATAATTGAATTACACATTAGTCATGTGAGGTTTTTTACATTTATAATGTATTTCCCCGTATTTAAATTAAAATATTTTATTAATTGATTTATTTTAATTTGTCATATTGTTATGATAATGTGACCATACTAAGAAGCGGTGAATATGTAATTTAAATAAGTCGTCAAAATGTGGATTAACTGCAGTTTGAAAATGACCTTGAACGCAGAAACAGCTGTCACAATAATAAAATCTAATAATACTTGCAAAACTTAATAACAACATTATTAAATTTGTATACATTAATTTTTTTTTAAATTGCAATCTAGACAAAGGGGACCCAATAATCCGAGATAAGATTTTCCTGTCAAGAATTTTGGTGAGCCTTAAACAGAATAAAATCAGTAAAATTTTTTTCAAAATAAGCGCCACAGGTGATTTTTTTTTCTGGGTCAATATCCTTAAATTAAAAATAGTGTAGTGGATATGTGACGTCGCGCTCCGCCACTTAAATATTATCGTTATAAAACAGTTCATAAATGGACGCTTCGCCGAACACACCTGTTGTCATTTTATACTCGTCGAGATGCTGAGTAGGCAGCTGACCTGGAGCCCTAGCGTCGATCAATAAAACCTTATATCAATACGATATTAACTAAATTCGTCATCTACCATCACGAGGCGGCATTATGCGATATGTGAGAGTACGGTCAACAATTCATATAAAAATATGTTAATAGCCGGTAGACAAAACAAATAGGCTTCAATCAATACACAATACTTTTTAAATAATATTGTTCGTTATGCGAAACTACTGGTTTATTAATGAACGGAGGCAAACGAATGAAGCTAGTAGAATCGAAAGACATCGTATACGCAGTCAATTGAATCCGTTCGAACACTGGGAAACAGAATTCAGAAAGTTGTTCAGAATATCAAGAATTATAGCTAAAGACCTCATTGACCATGTTTTTAATGTAAAAAAGTTCATACGGACTGCTAATATGTATTAAATTGAGTATTTAATATTATTATATTTCAGTAAACATTCATTCAATATTGTTAACTTATTCGTTCGTACGTTTGTCGTTTAGGAATGCCGATCCATAGATAATACCAGCTAGGGCGATTTCTCAATTATTCTGTTGTCAATATCGGTTTGGCTATCGACACGTCCAATCATCGCAACCGTGCTCGGGAAATCGATATAAAATCGTCGTCGGTTAAGCCTATCGATCCGATATAAGTTGTCGATTTGACTGTGATAGCTGACTCAGCACATTTCACAAACCAAACTATATATAATACAAATAGACCAGAGCACACTTACAATTCTCGTCTCAATTTTAATGAAGGATTAATGGTTCCTGAGCATACAAACAAATATCGACAAAGAACTTTAGATCGCATAATTCCTAGCTATTTAAATATATTAAAAACTAAAAAATTAATAAATATATTGAAAACTTGACTAGCTGTAAGAAACTATTTGTATTAGATAATAAGGTTATATTATTCTACGTTTGATTTATTGTTGTCGTTTACGTTTTTAATTTTTTAATATTTTTGTAGAAATATTTTTTTGCGAGATTCTTGAGAAATATTTATGTTGCATTTGTTACGTATGTTTTTATTTTATCTATACATATAAAAAATAATATAAGTTTCTTTGTTTGTTTCTCTTCGATATTCTCGAAAATCACTTGACCGGTTTCGGTGAAAATAGCACAGTTTGTTTTTATTTGTGCCGGAAAGGTTTAGAAAGTAGTTTGAATGAAATCCAATATGTAAAACTGTTACTATAACGTTTTAAAATTAGTATGAAAAACATTGAAAGCGCCATGTTTTATTTAGGTTAGTCCATAGATACAACACTCTGGTTAGCCACAGATTTCATATTGAAAAGAAGAAGGTTTTCAAAATGAAAAACACCAGTAGCCATCTACTTAAGAACTTTGTGATTTAGATGCTTCGAAAAAATAAGCGTTTGGAATGAAATAAAATATTAAAATGAAAGTTTCTTTATTTGGAGATAGTTACCTTCACTGTCAAATCAATTATCATAGCCAATCGAGGCCGGGTACACACCAGCTAGTATAGATATGCATATTTTGTACATTAGGATAAAGTTTTGAATAACAAGCTCCATTTAGAAAAACTATAAAAAAGTAATTTATCGGGAGTTTTTGCAGTATGTTTTTGTAATATGTCTTAAATATATTAAAAAAAATAATAATATATACCTTATGCATTCCTAAAGTAATATTTGTTGATGTTTTTGTCGTATTTCATGCCCAATGAACAAAGCAATCACACAAAAAAAAATTAATTCGTTTTCTCGACAAAACCTTAAGCCTTCGGCTGGCTGAATACGTTCACAACACATTGCTTGCATCATCATATGACTACCAACGACAGTTGTTTGAATGTCTACACGGTAATTCTTCAAGTACCCAAAACAGTGATAGCAAAATTTTCTGCCTACTTATAATGGACTATTTAAATTAAAATTTGTTTGCTATTTTTTTGTATATATGGAAATTACGTGGTTTTCAGTTCGGCGTCCCCTAAAATTTTCTGCCAAGTTGCCTAGACCCTAATACAGCCCTGGCAGTACAATAAAAAAAAGGTTTGCATTATACTACAAACCTATATTGAAAGTCCGGAGTGGCGTGCACAGAGTTTTAGTGTAGGCGGATTGAAACCCTAATTAATTTAAATAAATAAAAAAACAAAACTTTACTTTAAGTTATCGCCAAGAATGGCTAAACTGCTGGTTTTTATTTAAAAAATAAAATAATTTATTAACCTTTCGAACGTCAAGCTTCTATGGTCTAATGATTCCGTCATGTGCCGAAGGTATATCTGCGCTCGGCCAACCGTGCGTCTGTTTTCATAATAACTTACTTGTTTTTTTGCAAAATGATATTTTTGTAATTTTTTCTGTCTTACTAGATAATGTGTCTATATCTATCATTGATATCTTCTCCAGAATCGGTACTTATATTCAGAGAAAAAAAATGTATCTAATGATATAAAACAAAAACAAAAATTAAGCATTTTAAAGTTGTATTGTATTTCCATAAAGCTAAATAATACACTCACTTATTTATTTACATTTTGGGAGATTTAACTGAGTAAAACCCAAACCGAAATTTCGTTAGTTGTACAAATTAATTGATTCACCAATATATAGCACTGATTGCTATATTTTCTGTACCCAAAGGCACGGCCTTTTTCGTCACTGACCCAAACGAATCGTCCATTGAATGCGCTTTGCACACACAAAAACATTTTTGTGTGAAATACAGTCAACTCATGAATACGACGTGGACTTCATTTCGCATAATTAGTTACCATAGAGGTATATAAATAGAGTCAATGATCCTATCAAAATCAGTCTAAAAATTTGTTCCCGCGCGTGAAATACGAAGGGGGGGTGAAGCGGCTGTCGATGTAGCCCGAATCCTCCCGACCGCGAATGAACGGAACGCACCGCCAGCCGCGCTGTGGCCTCGATCATTTCTGACTGGCGTAGCGTACCGTCTTGAGATGCTCTTTGCATTTTTTTTGTAATGAAAATGCCAATTTACAGTGTACTGATTATGGTAAAACCGATGAAAGGTTACACCATTGTTTTTTCCAATTTTTTTCCGGAACGACTTGTGCAGTCATGTAGGTATTTTGCAGTCATCTTTGGAGATCCATACCCGGCGAGCGCTTGTAATCGACTAAAGCCCGTGTTATCTCAATGAAGCCAATGAGCCTCATTTATGTGGCCCATATATCGAACGTTGATGTTTACTCCATTTGTATACCTCAATGTTAGTTACTGACTTTGACACCATGTACCATTACGGTTGGCGCTGTTGTTTTTCATGTTGGAATTTCACGCGTATTTTGAAAGGGTTAGTTTCTTGCAATAATGTTACATACTTCAAAATTATTTATATTTTTATCCATGTAAGCCAGGGTGGGCAGTGATTCTGTGCCAATATGGAATGCACGCCTCTGTAGGTCTGAGGGTTCGAAGTTCAACCTGAAAATGCCTGCGTTTTATGAATAAAACATTTTCGCATTTACAAGGGCTCTCCATATCATGAAATTATTTGAATGATTTCTTTTCAATTTATTCCGTACAAATAGAATTCATTAGTATTTCATTCTGAATATTCATTTGGCAAAGTATTTTGTAAACTTTTTTTTTCCATTGAAAGCTCTCCCAATTCGAGAGTGGAATGGGATTTATCAACGGATATGGCAACCAATAGATGTTCAAGGGTATGCCTATTATATTTTGTACATATTCTGAGAATGAATCAAAACAAATCTGATTTGATTTTAATTGCAATGAAAACGTATGTTCTGTATTTCAAAAAAAAAATCATGTGAATATCGCCCAACAGTCTAGAAAGGGCGGTCCGTTTTATAGATTTGCCTATTTTAAAAAACGGATTGCAATCTTTCGAGTACAAACGTCAGGTATGAATGCTGTTCATGTTCTACTGGTATTTTAATTAAAGATTCTCTGAGGAACTAGCGTCAATGATCCCTTCGTCACCGGTGCACAGTTGGGAAACACGAAAAATGGGCGCCCACCATTTGTACACTGTTGACATTTGTTACATAAGAACGGGTCACTTTTACGACTCCTGTTTCCTCCCTCCTACAACACGAGTCTCTTTATGACCCAAGTTTACAGCATCATATCCTCTAAAAGACTCTCCATATAGCATCCCCAAAGATGATATAAGGTCTTGAGGAAAATTATTTCCCCCAAGGCCTCCTGTCTGAAGTTACTGTAAAAAAAAACAACTCGGGAATATCCGCCGAACGGCAACTGTATATTGTTTGAAAGAGAGGTATGTTAATAAGGAAGAGAGAGGGAGCACTCTAATATAAATAATGTTTAGGGCGTAAGCGATCGCTTAAAAAAACGTGACAAATACGAGTATACTCGTATACATAGAGCAAAAATTTCCTGCTAACTTAAGTTGCATTTAAAGAAACGCTGTGAATTTTTTTAGTGAAGTTGCATTTAAAGAAACGCTGTGAATTTAGCATTATAGGGTATAACTCCACCTCTATAAGGACCAATTCTCCAAAATTATATCATCAGTATCGAAAATGATAAGGAATAAATTTTGCACTTACTTAATCTAGATGAACAGCATCCTCAATATATATAATTTAACTCTGGAACATATGATAAGAAAGCTCAAATAGAACAAAGGTATGGAAAGGAACTTACCTCGTTTCAGCTCTTTTGCTCTTGCGAATTTCCCGTATAATGATTTAAATTTTCACCGGTATCCCGTTACAGCTTCCTTTTCTCTCTCGACACTCTCGCATTTAAATAACTTAAATATCACCTTCACTCGATCCGAGATTTTAATTGCAACTGAACTCGAAGGCAGGTAGTAGTAAAGGAGAGGTGAGGTGGGTAGGAAGGAATATTACATAGAATTTTACTTATACATCGTTATCAAGCAAGTACCTACGTGCTCCCCTTACCAATATATACCCCGACCACTCATTTAGTTAATTTCTAGATCACTAGTTTTACATCTTAACTGTAAGCCATTAGTAATAATTTTGTTGTAAAGCACCCCTGCGGTGATTTTCCCACGAAAATGGCGCTATAGAAATAATCCATTTATCATTATTATTATTTATTATGTAAGCAAAGTAGGGTAGGCAATTCTTATGTACGTATATGGAATGCGGTTCCATGACAGTTGATCCCCCGACAGTTGGCCCTCCGACAGTTTATTCCTCCAGGTCACCATGTCAGGTCACCATGGAATTTACGCCTCTACAAAAATTAATTATTAGGCTATTAAATTATGTATGCTATTAGGTTTAAAAAAAAAACTTTTCCGCAATTGTAAGATACCAAATAAAAATTAATCCTCTTGTAAGATAAATTTTTACCTGGAAAAATTTCTAACATGACCGTTTAAAAAAAATGTTTTAATTATGTTTCTCTAAAACAAGTAAAACAACCTCACACACTGAGTCCCGATACTCCAATGCTCTCGATATGGCAGAATAAAATGTTCTTATTTATATGATTTCCTCGAACCATATCCATATAATATTATTAGTGTGTATCCTCTCCATATATTTTAAGTACAAAGGAGTCGGTAAATAAGCGAAAACTTTTCGACAGAAGAAAACATCCGAGTTCCCCTTTGAGGATGTCTATTTCCGTTTTTCTTTCCGCCCCGAACCCTAAGGGATGTAGCGAAAAGAATTATGTTCGATTTTACATTTAAAGATATTATTAAAATTTTGAGAAAATCTGTTTTCATTGATATTATCAGCAACGAAATTTTATAATTCGACATCTAAACTTCATTACTCCGCCCTAGCCGTACGAGCGTACGTGATACGGCCACTATATTATCATCCGAACGCAACAAGCCGTATCCCGAGCATTCAGGTACAACAAAAACTATACCCGAAACTCGTATTCGTAAAACATTCGTATACGTCAAGTTTGCTCCTTCATCATCTCGTTTAGTATTTCAAGGTCAGCCGAAGCTAACGGATGTGTTCGGGTATTTTCGTCTCTCCCACAAAAGTTGGTATATTGTATACCCATATCGTTATTGAGAAATCTAATGAAAAAAACGATGTTTTTTTACCTACTTTTTGAATAATAAATCAAAGGACGGGCGGTTAAAGCGGAAAATCTACTTGTCCTGAGGCAGCAAAAAAGAAGATCCGGTGTTGTGAAAGTTGCACAGCTCTTGTATCTGGAATGTATTGGTTAAACGTTCATACTCTGTTTATATTAAATATGTTTTTTTTAATATTAAAATGAATAAGTAATGTATTGAATTAACCAGTATTTGAAATTCATGAGATAGCGTGATCTGATGGATAAGGTGTTTCAGTCGGATTATGTCAGGAGCCGTTACAACTGGAAAAAGTATGGAACGATGTGTGTGTGTGGATAAGGCGAGTGTGTGCCGGGACGAGGTGATGTGACAGTCCATCTCCTCTGCGTGAGGATTACTTAAGTTAGTAAAATCCACGAAATATCCAGGAAAGACCAGAAGAGCCAAGAAGAGTCAAGAAGGGGCGAGAAGATCCAAGAAGATGCAAGAAGAGCCAAGACGAGCCAAGAAGAAATAAGAAATCTATATAAACTCCCAAATACTTCCGTTCAACACAATTCGCACGTATAAAATTACAAATACTTACATGTAATTCAACACTGGGCACATACTAACACCACACTCAATTACAATTACAATCACGACGTACTCCAACACAACACAAGAAACTACATATACCAAAAATACACTCAACAAAATATGAACTAAAATCTTTATATTATATAGCTTACACACAATACAATAAAAAATACCCAACGATATTAAAAATGCAAGCCAATTTGAAAGGTCTCAAAGTAAGATGATTAAACTCTATTATTTGAAATAATTCCTGAAGGATTAATGCTGTGATGTGTCTCTGTAATAAGTATAACTATATTATGTACCTGTGATGTGTTTTTTTTTTTAAATAATAAGTGTATCTAATGTACCAGTGATATGTCTTCATTACAAATGAAAATTATATTTTGTAAATGTACTGCGAATGTTAATTATGTATCTTAAATAGAAAGTACTATTTCTTTGCAATGCAATGGGAGTTGCCTGAAATCTGTCGGGCATTTATTAGCAAGTATGTTTGTTTCTAAAAACTGTACTGCAGGTTCTGCATGTGACCCACAATGAGTAACGAGTCTTAACTCTCGGGAATAGAATATATAATGTATTGTATACTTTTTAATAATAATAATAATAATAAGAAACAAGAAGAAAAATAACTCGATCAAGTTCATCCTTAATTCCAATATAAAAAAAATTAGGTTGCCACGTATACCAGTCGATTAAACTCCAACCTCCTTCCCATCTTCACAGCACGTGTCACACAGTGTCCCCTAGTGTACCGGTCGCACCGGGACGGGGGTGGTACAATCGTATCGTATCGTATTCGGAATTGAAAAAAACCATTTACACATTACGGGTAGGTAAATAGTGTTGAAACAGAGGAAATAAAGAGACGGATATTATGGTGAATTTTATTATTTATCATTATTATAGTACGTATGAGACGATGGATGAATGTGAATGAAGCAAGAATGTGTGCTACGAAGTGTGGACGGCTTGTTCTCTCTGCCTACCTCTGCACATAAAACAGCGTAATGGTTAGTTGACTAGTTAATAAGAAGAATATTGATCCCTGTATCTTTATCAAAACTACTGTTCTTTGAAATTATGTGATTAACAAATACAATTTTTTTTTTTATAAACAATAATTATTAGCCTGAAACACTCATCCAAATTGAAAAAACCTTCCGAGAAACGATAAATGTCGCCGACAGGATTCGAACCTGCATCCTTCTGATGTCCGGTCAGATGCTCTACCGTTGAGCTACGTCGGCGACATTTATCTTTTCTCGGAAGGTTTTTTCAATTTGGATGAGTGTTTCAGGTTAATAATTATTGTTTATAAAAATAATTGTTACCCTTTGCGCTATGCACAGAAACCTTGTCTTAAAAACTTTAGTTTATCAATTAATACAATTTTTTTATTATATTTAATTAATTTTAGATAATTTATTACGTAAGGGTAGAAATCGTAAAAACACATCCCTATTTCTACCCCCCATCACTTCTTCCTCCAACCCTTAACGCGGGCATCCCATCCTCTTATCATTTCCTGCCACTCACTCGTTTTATAATCCAGGTACGAAGAGAAAAGTTATAAGTCCCCGAAATGTTCATATCAACGAGGGCTAATCTACGCCTATTTTTGTGAAAAGAATGGAAAATTCTTAAGTATTCGAGGGATTGAGTGGTGACTGGCATTTTCAAAAAGGATTTCGAGGAATGGAATCAGTGCTTACTGGACTATCAGGATTTGATGGGTGAAATCATGTTTTTTTTTACAATTTTGTTAAAAAAATCATTCTGTCAATCATATCAATCCACTCCACCAGAATGAAAGCCTTCACAGAACTATTTCAAGATAAAACTTCAATTTTTTTTTTGTGATTTTGGATAACGTGTAAATATTCTTGTAAATTTTCCTTTCTATACAAGAGTGGAAGATACTCTCAGTATCGTCCTGGTGAAAGACCACCATTCAGAATTGAAACGTTGCTTGAAATTGCTTTTAGCCGTGTTTGGTGACCAGATCTGAATAGCCAGGTATTTCCCCCACCTCCCTCTTCCCCTTCTTCTTCCCCTCCCCAATACCTTCAGCCTCACAACATTTCCTAATTGAGAATGCCATAGTCTCACTGGCTCCAGACGGTTGGGAGCAGTTGGGAAACTTGTGCGGTATTCATATAAAAAATAAAAAAAAAGTATAAGAGAACAGAAGATATTTTTTTAAATTTTAATTATTTTTATTTTTTATTAGTTTCTACTCCTGCTGACAAGCTACTTGCAGTGGATTAGCGGGTATAAGTTCCCACTGTATATAATGCATATTAAACAATAAAAATAAAAAATAAAAAATAAAAAAAAAATAAAAAAAATAAAAAATAAATAAAAAAAAAACAAAAATAAATAATTTTGACATTTTAAGGTAAGGTATAAATATATAATACAATATTTTTCATAGTCCTCCTCACTAGGAGATCCTGTGCTGAGGAGCACCAGGTTTTACATAAAGGGGTTTCAGCGACTTCTATATTTCAAATTTCAAGGTTTGGTTAGGGTCTTTCCAGTAATGTCTATAACGTTGTTTTGAAAATAGAATTCAGCTCTTGTTCTGGTATTTCCTTAAGCCAAGTTTTGATATACTTAATGAAATTATTGATTGAATTACTTATTTTTGATATTAAGAGCTGATATATAATTTAGAGCTAACAATTCAGAGCTTCTTTGTCCAAAAATAGTATTACATTTAGATATATTTACCTTCTCTAGTTGC